>JAHQCQ010004621.1:0-17602 GCA_023539305.1 Ilex asprella | reverse complement strand
GCCTTCTGTTTATAACAAGCTGGTCCCACCAAGTAATAGCATAGTCAGAAAACTCAATCACCGCTAATTTTACCTTCTTTGCTTCGGAATAGTTGTGACAATCAAATACGAACTCCATCTTCTTCTCCCACTCAAGGTATACTTCAGGATCAGATCTACCTTGAAACGATGGAATCTTCATCTTAATACCACCTAAGTTGTTATCTTCCCGGTTCCTATCTTCCCTAAACCGCCCTCCATGTCTCCTATTACTAGCAACAGAATTTCGATCATGTTCTTCATCAAAACCAGCCCCATAAAGCTCTTCATCTTCTACCCTTATTTCCCTCGGCTGAGCTCTTTCCCTTCTACGGGTATTAGGGACGTTTTGTGGCTGCCTCTCATGTGTATTCTCCATCTGATCTATCCGTTCGTGAACTTGCTCCAGTTCCAACTTCATCACATGCCTCATCTCACTCATCATGGCCTCCATAAACAATTTCGGATCAGCAAGATCCGTAGCATTGTTGTGAGTCATAATTGCTGCAAAACAAAGTTAGAAAAAAAAAACAAAAAAAAAAAAAAGAATAAGGACCTCACAATTCCCTCCCTTAAGTGTTTACACTCAAGAATGTGGATTACTCTACACTCATGTTTCACTCAAAATTCATGGCTTTTTTTAACCCTCTAAGGTTCTCACCACTGTTGCCTTTTTCCACTCGATAATTCTCTTTCAGTTCTTTTTGAAACTAAACAAACAAATCAAAATTTCCAGCAACAATTCACCAAGAACTCATCAAGGAATTTCGGGTTTGAAGAGCAAGAATTCAAGGAACACGACTGACTAGATTTTCGGAAGCACAAAATAACAAAATTATCTGAATTTTGGGGTAAGGTGATTTTCGGGCTTATTGGACCCAAAAAAAAAAAGAATTGATGAAAACAACTAGAACCAAACAATTTCGGGCTTTCTTTCTCTCTCTATTTTTTTTGACTCTTTTCAGTTTTCAGCCTTCTTTTTTTTTTGAATCCTTTCTATTCTTTTTTTTTTGACACCCTTCTATTTTTTTTTTTTTATGAACAACTATCTTTTGATAGTAACAGAATAAGATTTCGTAACAAAATACGAACGGAATGCGGTAGAAGGATATTCGGCTAGACTTGAATTTGTGAACCGAATTTCGGAGTAAAGAACACAGAATAAAGAAAATTTTTTTTTTTTTTAAGGATAGGCAAACTTGAACTAGAACCTTGGCTCTGATACCAAATGATATAAAACCCGCCAAAAATAACGAGATCCAACAACGAAAGGAACCCAAGATCTTTCTACGATCAGATTTGAATGAAAGACCTCGACCCGTTGTTTACGACAAACAAGAACTTCGGTATATATGACCTCAACCCGCTGTTTGTGTGGAACAAGAACCTTGGTATAAAGGAAGACGCCAGAAACGGTGTGGAAACCCGTTTGATAAGTCGCTGGTAAACACCACGAAAAATCCCGATAAGTTCGTCTAGTTCTTCAAAGAACCAAAGAGAAAAATACTCTCACAATTTGCTCAATAATAATCTGACTTTTCATTGATTTGAATGCCTATTTATAAGGCTGGTCATTACAAGAATTTGAAAACTTCCTAAAATTAACTGTCCTAGTTTAGAAATATCTTACTTGTTGGTAAAGAAATATCTCTTATTTTTCTAAGACTCTTATTTGAAGAAAAGAAAAGAAAAACAATCAGCCCCTTAATTGGCTGATCACATGCCTAAATAGAAAAAGGAAAGTACTTGGCATTCAAGCCTTACAATCAAACCCCCAAAAGAGTGAATAGTGCAGGGGTTATTGTAGCATGAATAGTGTGATGCTACAGTAACTTTAAAAACCCAAGTTCATAAGAAATAAAACATGTGGGCTAAGCATCCTCAAGCCCACTTACTCTAATAATAATAATCCTTTAACAAATTGGAGGCCTTAACAACAATAGGCCAATTTAAGCTTAGCCTTAGCCCCTAGTCGGATTCTTCTAGAACTTGAATCATGTTGATGAATCTTTGTTGTCCAAGTGGATCATGGTCAATGGGTCTTCCCAAACTTGCTTGAGTCCATGCCTCTTGAATCAGTCCATTGATTACCTCTTTAAACTTCCTTGCTCGTGCTCTCGTAACCGGCCCAATTAGAACTTGAACTAGGTCCCTTGAAGTTGTGCCATGATTCGCATCACCCCAAAAATAAAAATTATAAAATTTCCTTATAAATGAATGAAAGTTCAAATAAAATTAATTTGAATTTAAACTGGAATGAAATAAATTATTTTCGGGGTGAAAACGGACCCAGACAAATTGGGGTCGTGTGGCGCGATCTGAGCCAAGCCTCAGAAATTATAAATAGGGTTAAAAATAAGATATTTCAGTTGAAATATCTCTGCAACTTTGATCTCCAAACTTGTGGGAGAAAGAGGGGGTAGAAAAGGAAAATTTTTATTTTTCTTTCACCGATTCTCGGAGTTCCGTCGGTCGAATTTCGTCGAGCCAAGAGTTAAAGTCGATCTTGTCGACGAGGGCTACGCAGCCATACCAAGAAAAAGTGATTTCACCAAAGATCCAAAGTTGAGATTTGGGGAAATCAAGATTTTTAGGCTTGGGATTGGTGTTCTTGAAGTTCTACACTTCATCTTACGCTCCAAGAGGTAAGGTTATTCCTACTTTGGTTTTATTTCTACCCTATGATGTCCAAGGGATAAGGTTTGGGTGTATGTATATACTAACCTTTGTATATATGTTTATGGAAATGTAAAATGAGTCTAAAAATGATTTAAACCAAATTCTAGTTTGAATTTGATATGTGGAAGTTCTTATGTGATCTCTTGGAACTTGGGATTGTGTGGGCATGCTATATGTTATATTGTGCCATGAAGGTGTTTGATTAAATGCCTTGGCTAATTGAATATTGTTATTTTGATGTAATTGAAATAACATGTTTGAGTTTGTTGTAATATGTGGACATATGCTTATTTATATATTAAGCATAATGGTGATTTGTGAAAGTTATATGCATATGATATAAATTTTCATGGAATATGTTGATATGTGGTTTAAATTGTCCATATAACATTAATTACATATGGGGCATGACATTGACATGCAATGGCTCATTACATTGCATTTTCACGGAGACATCGCATCATGAGGGTGGGTGTGCATGGTGGTCGTCATCACCTCACTTGGTGGATGACAAGTAGACTCAAAAGATGTGGATCGAAGATCCCATAGAGTCACATGGTTGCATGAAAGAAAACTGGGTCGGGGTAGCAAGAAGGGGCTAGAAGATCCCTCGAGTGTAAGGCCCAACAGTTGGGGTACGCACTCCCTTGGTTCGATCCATAAAGTGTGTAGGTGTATACGGAACCTTCAGTGGAAGTCCGTGAATTCCTTGTAGGTTGGGTGACATTTGGTGTAAGTCTATGAATATCCACCCCGACAAAGACCCTAGATTGGTAATCGTCATTTGATGTGTAACATAGATGATGAATTCATACACATTGACACTTTCATGTGTTGAGGAGTCGGGAAGGGCTTGGTTGAGTTGCATGAGTGAGTCTCATCTCATTCCATGGCATGTCATAATAAAATCCATCATGGAGTTGTATATTCTTGATCGAAATGGTTGTGAATGGTCGTGTGTTGCATGTGAACATTGTATATGCATCTAGGGGGAATAACCTCTGTAGGGAATACTCTATTAAGCGTGGCTTACCCTATATGGAAAATATTTCAAGTGTGGGATCTACACCAGCGGAGGGCTTCCATTTCGAACCTTAAGGATGAAGGGGGCCAACTTGTCGCCTTATTTTGAGATTTTGTAAAACCATTGCGAACACTTAGTTTTTGGCATGTAAATTTGTGCAAAGGATTGTAATATAACTTATATTAACTATGTTTGAGATTTAAATATATGTTGTATAAGTTTTTGATGATTTTGGGAAGGTTTGGAAAGGATTTGGAATGAAAAACAGGTGAAATAGGCAAAACTGGGCAGAGAGTATTGGTACAATGTACCGGTACGTTGCTATCTAGAAGGCAAACCGTACCGGTACAATTTAACTGTACCGGTGTGATGAGTGCATGAAAGTGCATTCTAAATACCCTATTATTGGATAAAAATGTTAAAATGTGAATAGAAATAATTAGATATAATTTATATTATTGAATTTAATATTTATTCACATTGAGATATATTTTAGCATGATTTTATAATATTTTAAATCTTAAAAATTGCATTATTGGTTGGTGAGAAATAATTTACAATTGAGCTTTACATTTAACATTTTTTTGGAACTTTATTATTGGGCTTTTATATTTGTTGTTTTTATTTTTTATGGCAGCCCATGGAGTAAAAAGGTTGAAATTGATACATCTTTCATGAGGGCCCAACACCCATAATTGTTATTAGATTTTATCTTTCTCAAATTACACAAGAGTTGGGCTTTAGAGGGCTGAAGTAAAAAGGTTGAAATCAAGAAGGGCAGAAGCAAAAAAGTTGGAATAAAGAGGGGCTGAAGTGAAAAGGGTTAGAAAATGAAAGGTAGAAAAGGTATTTTGTCAAAAAAAAGGTTTGACTTTTAAACCTAATTCTTTTGCTTGGCAAGGGAGTTTTTATCTTTTCTTTTCATCTGGGTGTGTGGCGGCTGGAAGACAAAAAAAAAAAAAAAGAGCAGAACGTGTGGCGGCTGGTGAATGAAGAAAAGACGAAACAGAAGCAGACTAGAAAAAAACTCTGATGGCAGCCGGTTCCTCTCATATCTTTGGGAGATTTTTGTTGTCCATTATATCTATGGGTAACTAAATTCTCAAGGTAGGGTGAGGGATGAACTTTCACAATAGATGATATTTTATTTATTTTTAATTTATGTATTTGAATTTTAATTAGTAAAACTCTTTTATTTTATCATTCGCAATTTATTGTTCTCCGAATAATCATAGAATTTATTATGTTTATGGATTCAGTCATGCTTTTTCTATTGAATGAATTAGTTCTTTGATTATGTTTGAATCAATTATTTATCAATATTGATTTAATTCTTTGCTGCAATATTGCTTCTTGAGTATATTGTCGTTGTTGGATTTTCTCAATAGTGAGAATAATTTATATATTTAAAAGTGGTGAATGATTTTTCAAAGAGTTACATATGGTTTAATCTTGGTTAATAAATCTATATCTTCCAGTTGGAAATTTTGTGAAATGAATTTTCAATTGAGTTATTCAATGAATTAAGAATAATTAAAATACCAGATTTGTGCAAGGGATTCCCGACACTCTATTGTTTGTTAAATTTGAGTACTTTTTCCGTTAGTTACTTTAATTCACTTTAATTTACATTTAAAATTAATCTTTGCTCTCTAGTAATCATTTAATATTTTTCTTTAGTTTCTTTGCTTCTTCTACTATTCTTTGCTTCTTCTTTAGTTTGCCTCTTTGTGGAATCGATACCTCAAAGTTGTGCTACAATTACCGCGTTATTCTTTAGGCATAATCAGGTACGCCCAATGCTAGGGGCAAACCGTACTGGTACGCAGTACCGGTATACTTTTCAAAAATCTCAAATTTTAAATGTGTTTTGCCATGCTTTTGTCCAATGTTTTCCTTCCCTCCAATGATCTAAATAAACCATAATGAAGTATAAATCATGGTCTATTGGACCTTGGTTGGATCCAATATATAATTGAACCCAGATTACATTGTGGGTTATAATCCCAGCTAAGGGGATGTTATCACGTGGTGTCGGGTTATGCGGCTTTCACAGGTATTTTCGCGGGTTGATGGGTTGTCAACAGTTAATAAAAACCCCCCGATTTTTGGGGTGTCACATTGAGTGAGCGGGTTAGGGCTTCTAGGCCAGAGTCTGAGGCTGTTGGACCTTCCTCATATGCACCATCTACGAAGCCATTTTCCTGGGACCTTCAGATACTGGGCCATCCACTGCGTCGTCTGTTTCTATCCCATCAACCTCTACATCTAGGCGCTCAGTATCTCAACGCCTTGATGCATTAGAGGCGACAGTGCATGGGATTTCTGCTATGATGAAAAAATTGTTCCAACATACCTTCCTTGGAGAGCCCATCGCTGTATACAGATGAGAAGGTAGAGGGTGAGAGTGATTTTGACACTAATGTTGATGATGGTGATGGGGAGTAGGATGTCGAAGTTTTTGTCTTTTCTTGTTGTCCCTTTTGTTTTGGATTGTACATAGATGACATTGAGTCATTGGCCTAGTAGAAGAGTCTCTTGGAACTTTGGTCCAGTTTGTCTCTTTTTGAAGTCTGACTCCATGTACTCCATTTTTGAAAACATTAATGAAATACCATAGTTTTTGTTTCATCTGATCCAAGTTCATTTCGTTAATTGCATTATGATTTTTGTATTTTGAGTGTTTGATTGATGACTTGCGGGAATGGATTATTGCAATTTCATACTTGTTTGTTTTGGTTTGAAGATAAATTTTTCTAGGGACTAGTTAAGCTCAAGTTGGGGGGTGTGATTAGCACAAAAATATTGCATATTCCAAGTGTATTTGCATCCCTTTTGTGCTAGCTTTTGTGGTTAATGTGAGTGGAAATGTATTGTTTGTGCTATTAATGAAATTTCGGTATGTTTGCAAAATAAAATGTGATAAATGATGCTTGTTAAGCCTTCTCATAGTGTTTAAGATGAATGAAGATGAAGGGATGGTTTGACGATAGCTTAGGAGGTGAAGAAACCATGAAATCAACAAAACAAGGAAAAACCTATCGGTAGGCCATATTGGTAGGTTTTAGCTATTGGACCTGCACCTACCGCCAAACCTACCTATCGGTAGGTTTTACTGAAAATTGCCAGATTCATATGTCAAGCTCTCAAACCTTAGGGGTCCCACCAAGCACTCTCCCACTTATCCCTGACATGCCTTACATACAAACATCCCCTCATACACTTATTGTAAAAACGCGGGCAAATTTGAACTTTTATGAATAAAGGCAAAACCGTAAATTGCCACCATGGTTCGGGTTGTAAGCCTGAAATTTTCTAGAGCTCGGATGACAAAACGGACATCACCTTTGGATTTGTCTCCCGAAATCTAATTACTATGTCAATTTTCATCGAATTTCGAGATAGTCAGATTTTTCAGGTTTTACGAGACGGTCAAACCCCGAGAGATCCAAATACGAAAATTTTGATAAAATTATTAATTTTGGGACATAATCGAGGGCAATTTAAAATAAAGATATTTTAAACTCGAACCGGGATGAAATTTAATCGTTTCGGGATGATAACGAACGCGTAATTAAAAGAGGCGTCTGACCAATTGTGGGCCAAGTATTCTAAAAATATAAATAGGGGGAAAATATAATGTTTCCCCACTTGTTCAGTCGTTACACAGTTGATAGAGAGGAGAGGGAAGCTCAAGGTTTTCTCCAACTTCTCTCTATGATCTACGGAGCTAGAGAGCTCGAATTCATTCGGGCAAAGAACTAAAGTTGGTCTCCTCAACAAGGGTTACGCGTACACACCAAAAAAAGAGGGCTTTCACCGAAGGTTGAAAACCAAAATTTTGGGGAAGCTTGGGATTGGAGCTCGGGTTGAATTCTTGGAGCTTCTACGGTCGTTCCTTATGCTTCAAAAGGTAGGGGATTCTCCTACTTAGGTCTATTCACAACTTTAAATGTTGTGATGAAATAGGTAGGCTAATATAGATATATATGACTTGCCTATAGAAGTGATTATGATGAAGTTGGTATGCAAAAATTTCCTAATGTGAATTCTTGAATTATGTGAAATTGTGGGCTTGTTATGTGTTTATATTATGCCATGATTTGGAAGTCTGATGATGCTTAATATGATATGACATGCTTGGACTTGAGTTTTGGATAAAATGTTGATAAATTCATATTGGTTTATTGACATTCTGAGTGATGAGAATTATATGTTTTGATATAATTTGTCATGGATTAGGTGAATTGGGTTTGAAATGGTTCATTTGGCACACATAGCATATTGAACATCATATTGTGATTGCAATGAGACATTACATTGCATATGCACGAAAACATCGCGATTGAGTGGGTGTGTGTGCATGAAATAGTCAACACCACAGTTGGTGGATGACAAGTGGGCTTGAGTAAGCTAGGTCAATGACTTGGCCAACAGTTTGCATGGTGTTGAGGGTCGGGGTTAGGAAGAAGGGCTAGAAGATCCTTTGGGTGCAAGGCCCAGTGATTTGGATACAGACTTCCGTTAGTATTAGTCCATAAAGTGTGTCGGTGTATGCGGGACCGTTGGTGGAAGTCCATAAATTCCATGTCGGTTGGGTGCTGTTGGTGTAAGTCCATAAATACCCACCCCATACATGACCCCAAATTGGTAATGTCATTTGATGTGTAACACAAATGATAGAATTATGCACATGGAAAATTGCATATGTTGGAGAGCCGGAAAGGGCTCGAAATCATGGATGACGAGCAAATACACATTAGCAATTGCATGTGTCGAAGAGCCGAGAAAGGCTCGAGTTGGATTATGAGAGTGAGTCTCATCTCATTCCATAGCATTGCATCATAAATTCCCAACATTGATAGAATATCTATGCTTGGATTGTATATGAATGGTGAATTTGTTTCATATGAGCATTTCTTGTGCATTTGGGTTTGGGAGTAGCCTATTTAGGAAATACTCTACTCAGCGTGGCTCACCCTTTATGAGAAAATATTTCAGGTACAGGGTTTACACCAGTGGATGGTTCTCACCTTGAGTCTCATGGATGAAGAAGCCGAAATGTGGCTTATTTGGTGAAATTTGTAAAATTATGAAGAATGTTTAGTTTGGCATGTAATTAAATGAGATCTTTTGCCAATGTTGCAATAGACCTTGTATAAACCATGTTGGATGCTCAAATACATGTTATGTAAGGATCGGGATAGTTGTAAAATTGGTTGGAATGAATTGGAAATGAAAAAGGAAGGATTTTTGGAAAATACAGACAAAAAATTTTGCAAGGTCGATAAAAACCTTTTGGAAGGTTAGGGGAAAATTTTGGATAATTCTTTCCGGTGGACAAAACCTTCCGGAATGTCGAACAAAACTATCTGGAAGATCTTGAAAGTTAAGGTAAAATTCTTTCCAGTAGGCAAAACCTTTCAGAAGGTCGAACAAAACCTTCCGAAAGATCTTGAAAATTAAGGTAATTTCCAGTAGGCAAAATCTTCCAGAAGGTCAAACAAAACCTTCCGAAAGATCTTGAAGGTTAATGTGAATATTTTTCATAAGGTAAAACCTTTCAGAAGGTTGATGAAAACCTTCCGGAAGAACTTTTTCAGTAGGCAAAACCTTCCAGAAGGTCGATTAAAACCTTCCGGATGATTTTTCAAAAATCTAAAATTTTAAAATTGTTTCGTTATGCGATTGGACTTTGATCTTTTTAGTTCAAATGATACAACAGGACATTAAATGAGCTATATTGAGGCACATAGGACCTCAGTTGAATTAAATGACTAAATAAAATCACGGGTAGCACGTGTGAGTTATGATTCTGGTAAGAAAAAGGGTACTATTGACGTGATGTCGGATTGTGCGACATTCATTGGTATTTTTACGGGTTGACGGTTGATCTCCGGGTAAAAAGGGACCCCCGATTTTAGGGGCGTCACAGCTTGGTATCAAAGCATAGGTATATGAACTACCTAAGGCTTGATGGGGCATGGGTCTAAACCATTGCATTCCATTATGCATTGCATGTGTGTACTTTAAATTGCTATATGTTATGTGATATTTATTATGCGAATTATATACATGGTAAAATGTGTATAAAAATGGACACACTAGGGTTAGAAAACATAACCTTGGGGTGGAAAAAGGGTAAACGAGATGGTTCAGGGATTTAAATGTCTGCTAGTACAAAACATACGTTCTACTAGGGTACAATAAGAAAATTCTCAAAGTTTACACTTGATACCTAGTTCGGGATACTAAGTTTGTGTTCTGTTGCCATTCGACATGTGTGTAGGTGGCAAGTTGATGAGAACTAAGGTGGGCCTACTCTTGAAGATCCTTTGCACGTCCAAATGTGCCAATTACAAGATCAAGAACCAAGAAGATCAAGAAAGCAATGCAAAGATTGGTGAAATCCACTTGGGATGAAGCTAGAAAGAGCCCAACACTCAAGATGGCCTTGAAAGAAGGAGAACCAATTTTGATCCACTTGATCCAAGCAATGGAAGACATGAAGACATGACTTAGAGATAGGGCCTTTTCTTGTTAAGGCTTTCAATTTGTTTAAAGAATTGTTACTATTAGTTTAGAATAAGTGAGTTTGAGGATGCTTAGCCCACATATGTCTTATTATTTTATTTGAACTAGGGTTTAGAATAAGTTACTGTAGCACATACTGTTCATTCTACAGTAACGATGCACTATTCACTATTTTTGGGGGTCTAATTGTAAGGCTTGAATGCCAAGTACTTTCCTTTTTCTATTTAGACATGTGATCAGCCAATTAAAAGGCTGATTGTCTTTCTTTTCTTCAAGTAAGAGTCTTAGGAAATTAAGAGATATTTCTTTACCAACAAGTAAGAGATATTTCTTAATTAGGATAGTTATTTTAGGAAGTTTCCTAATCCTTGTAATGACCAGCCTTATAAATAGGCGTTTAATCAATGAATATGGGAGACAATACATAATGAATTTTAATTGTGAGTTGAGTTGAGTTTACTCCTCTTGTTCTTGATTGATTTTTTGAACTTATTAAAGGTAGATCATAACCTTTGTGGCGTTCCTACTTGTAATCTGGGTTCTTGAGACGGGTTCTTCAATGGGTCTACATTTTAATATAATCTAGGTTCTTGAAACAAGTTCTCAACGGGTTTAGATTCTCCATCCATAGACCTGAGTTTGGCTTTCTTGGGTTGTGTCTCCAATATTATTGTTGGGTCTCAAAGCAAGTCGATTGGGGTTCACATCACAAGTAGATGGAGAGGACGCCGAGGCGGTGGGTGGAACAATAATCAACCCCCACCGGCCGTCGACCAATTGGCCTTTACGGAAACGATGGGCATAATGGCGGCTACAGTTGCACAAGCTAACACCAGTGCAAATCAAGGAGGCACAAGTAACCTGCAACACTTTAAAGCACAAAAACCTCCAGTATTTAAGGGAGGGCCAAACCCTATGGTAGCTGACCATTGGTTCCGACAAGTCAGTAAAATCTTAAGGGCAATGGAGTTCACATCGGAAGCCACTAAGATAGGACTAGCTGCATTGCAACTAGAAGGAGAAGCCTAAATATGGTGGGATTGGGTAATGGCTTCCAAAAACTTGGAGACCATGATATGGGGACAGTTCCAGGAGCTCTTAATGGGTAAGTACTTCCCAACGGCCGCTCGACATGCAAAAGCCCGGGAATTCCTAGAATTGAAGCAAGGGATAATGATGGTGATGGAGTATGTGGACAGGTTCACCGAACTAGCCCTCTTTGTCGATGATTACGTGGCCATTGACATAACCAAAGTCAGAAAGTTTGAGGATGGTTTAAAATTATCCATATGAGGGAAGATTGGGGGCCTCCGCCTACAAGGCTTGGATACAATGGTCGAAACAGCTATGGCTATTGAGAGAGAAGTTGAAGACGCATGAAACATCAAGGTAGCGAGTGCTAAGGACAAGAAGAAGGAGGGCAGTCATCTTCTTCTAGTTCGGGGAAGAAGCAGAAGACTTCTACTCCACAGGGACAGGGCTGCGGCTATCAAGGCTAAGGTCAAGGTCAATCTTCCAAGAGTGGGGGAAACTTTAGGACTACCCACCAGGCAGGCCAGAAGACTTGTTTTCATTGCCATCAGCCAAGTAACATGAAGCGGGATTGTCCTCAAAGGTAAGGATCCCAGAGTTATGGGACATCTCCGTCTCAATCCTCAGTAGGGCAGCCACATACACACTACATTCTTCCCTACCCCATCACGGGCCAGGGAAGTCAATACCAATTCCAGGGCACTAATCTAGCCCCCACCACTTTTCGAGCGGGGACTCCACATTCAGGCCAGATGGGCCAAGGCATGGGTCGAGGTCGAGGGCAGGGAGTGCAGGTCGGAACTTCGGGGACCCAGGGGCGTGTCTACGCCATCACACCTCAGGCTGAGCCAGTTGATCAGTCAGTTATCAGGGGTACATTTTTACTCTCTCGCTTATGGGCTAAGGTGTTATTTGACTCTGGCGCATCACATTCATTCATTTCTGCATTATGTGTTAGAGATTTGGGCTTAAAGGTTGATACGTTTGAAGAGCCATTATATGTGAGTTCTCCCATAGGAGCTAGGGCGAGTGTGGATCGGATATGACATGGTTGTGAGTTAGAGATCTCAGGAACCCTACTCACTGTGGACCTTAGGGTCATGGACATGTCAGAATTCGATGTCATCCTAGGGATGGACTGGTTGGCTGCACACCTTGTCGTCATTGATTGCGATCGTAAGAGGGTCACTGCCTATACGCCGGAAGGTACAAACTACTGGGATTGTCTCCCCATAGGGATGTAGACTTTAGCATGGAGTTACACCCCGGTACTTCGCCTATTTCTATGACTCCACATAGGATGGCACTAGCTCAGTTACAAGAACTTAAGGTCCAATTGTAGGAATTTTTGGACAGGGGGTTCATTAGACAGAGCACTTCGCCTTGGGGTGCTCCGGTATAGTTTGCTAAGTAAAAGGATAAGACTCTTCGGCTCTGTATAGACTATCGAAAATTGAACAGGGTTACTGATTAGTACTCAAATGTAGCATATTCTTATGCCCTTTTTTGGACTAATTATACTTTGAAGGAGTTTAAATGATGACATTTCAGGTTCTAAAGTGAAAAAAAGGCTCAAGGGATACAAAAATTGCATTTGAATGTAACAGCAGCACATTAAGGAACAAAAGTGGAGAAGCTTGGAGGACACTAAGAACGTTTGAACGTCAATAAACATTCGAACGTCGTCCTAAACTAATGAAATACCAAGCAGATGAGACAAAGTGTTGCGGGCAAGAACCAAGGCCCTGGAGACTTGAGCACTAGGTTCGAACGCAAGCCACTGTTTGAACGTCCACTAGAGCAATGATAAGATCAGACTGACTAAAGACATAGCGTGTTGCAATCTTGCAATCAGAAGGCTCAGGCACTTGAGTGCTACGTTCGAACAACAATCTACGTCCGAACGTTCGAACGTCCATGGAATTATTGGAAAGACAGAACAGTCAGACTCTGCATGGACTTGGAGGGAGATTTCCATAGAGAATCACATGTCTTCTGACCTGAATGACAGGCACTGAATCCATCTGACGTTTGAACAACGGAGATCAAAGATAGAGAAACTGTTTGAACGCCCTAACCGTTCGAACGGCCTTGACAGACCTGCCTACAGAGTGGTTGGCTTTTCACTTTGACTTTGGCATCAGGCTCTATTCATTTACCCCTCCCCCTGCCTTCTCTTTGCATATAAATACACTTAGTTTGTAAGGAGAAAGAGGCACTTGGGCAGTACTTGTAGCTCTTGTAGCACTTCTAATTCCTCTTCTTTGTCTTAGTTTTATCTTTGCTAGAGAGTTGGGAAGTTTAGATTCCCACTCATTTCTTTACATTAATGTTTATATTTGCATTTGCTTAAGAGTTATAGTCTCTTTATTTACCTTAAGTCTTTACATTTATGTTCTTGATTTACTTTAAGTCTTTACATTTATGCTATTTCATACTTGCTTTCATTTATGTCTTGCACTTCCATTATTTGAGCTCTCTTCTTTCTTAGAGGAGTGAAACTCTCCCACTCTTCTAGAGCTTTGCCAAAGCCGTGAATGGTGGAACGTGATTCACTCATTCTTAGTTGAAGATTAGCTTCTTGATAATTGTACTTTTATTTTGCGAAGTCCTCTACTAAGAGGGATGAGCATCACTCACTTTTCCAGCTTTACCAAAGCTATGAAGAGTGAGTAGTTTCTCATTCATTCTTTAGTAATAGGTGAAGGGCATGTATTAATTATCCGAAATTTATATGATGCTTTGTTCTAATGTTTAGCATTTATATCCCCTTGCTTATTGGATGATTGATTGCATCTAGCAAAGCTAAGGTACTTTGTATAATTGAAAGTCTTTCTATGACACGGATGACTCTTGCATGGAAAGACTCCTCGTTTCAAGGCAAGTACCTCGGCTAGATCTTCATAACTACCCTTTAATCATCCCCATTAGTGTGCTTTATTTAAAAGAATGGAATATTAAAGCCATGGTTGGATGTCATGTAGAAACACTTGCTTGTTTGTGGACGCGATAACTCTCGGTACAAATAATTCTTGTAAATTTCTAATAAGACATCGGAACCATGATTTTAGTTCTCACAGTCCATCTTTATCTTCCAATTGACTTGTTGTTGACACGGGAGTTAATTGAGTTATCAAGCATAAACATAATAAACCGGATAATTGACCACATGTCCCGATCCTCAAACTATAGAGTGACTCTCCTGCCATTTGAATTCATCTTATATTTTGTCTAGAAAAACTTCTTGGAAAGAATACAATATTTTGTTCAAGAAGTCACCCACTACTCACAACTTAAAAATCTCAATGGAATCAATTGGTCTCTGTTACTACTTACTTTGAAACACCGAAACTACTAGTTCCCTGTGGATTCGACTCCAGACTCAAACCGGATTATTACTACAACTTGACCGCCTGTACTTGGATGTACACATTTCAGATCAAGTCAGTTACCATAAAAAATAGGTACCCTTTGCCAAGGATTGATGATCTGTTTCATCAACTGAGAGGAGCGCGGGTCTACTCCAAAATAGATCTCCACACGGGTTATCATCAATTAAGGATTAGGGAGGTAGATATCCCTAAAACAACATTTATAACGCGATATGGACATTTCGAGTTCATCGTGATGCCTTTTGGATTGACGAATGCCCCGACGACATTCATGGATCTCATGCATAGGGTGTTCCAACCCTATTTAGATCAGTTCATCGTGGTGTTTGTTAACGATATCCTAGTCTACTCCAAGACCGAGGAGGAGTATGAGGGTCACCTGAGGATTGTTCTTCAGATCTTAAGGGATAAGTAGTTGTACGTCAAGTTCAGCAAGTGTGAATTTTGGCTCACGGAGGTGAAATTTTTTTGACACGTGGTGTCGGCTTCGGGTGTATCTATCGACCCGGAGAAGGTTGAGGCAGTTATGAGTTGGAATAGGCCAAAATCAGTCTTTAAGATACGTAGTTTCTTGGGATTGGCGGGGTACTACCGGAGGTTCATCGAGGACTTCTCCCAACTAGTTGCCCCTATGACGAGATTGACCAGGAAGGAGGTCAAGTTTGAGTGGAACGATTCATGTGAGAAGGCATTTCAGGAGTTTAAGAGGAGGCTTACTTTGGCTCCTATATTGATAGTCTCGGAGAAGGGACAGATGTATACAGTGTACTGTGATGCCTCCAAGGACGGACTCGGTTGTCTCTTGATGCAGTCCAGGAGGGTGATGGCTTATGGTTCCTATTAGTTAAAAAACCGCGAGCAGAATTACCCCACACACGACATGGAGTTGGCGGTCATTGTCTTTGCCTTGAAGGCTTGGCGCCACTATCTGTACGGTGAGCAGTTTAAGGTGTTTTCAAACCACATGAGTCTGAAATATATCTTTACACAACGAGACCTCAACATGAGACAACGCAAGTGGATGGAGTTTCTAATCCCAGACCATAACATCTTGGGAACAAATGATCTCCAAGTTTTTGAACAAATTTTTCCCGGTGCATATAACCACCACCTTAAAGAAGCAAATTCAAAACATTTCGGAGAAACCCAATGAACAATTTTACCAATGTTAGGAAACATACAAGCAGTTGTTACAGTCCCTTCCACACCATGGCTTTGAACCAAGACAATTGGTGAGTGTCTTCTATGAAGAAATTACACCGGGCCATCGACATGATGTGCAACGGGGAGTTTTTTTTATCAAAGATGAGGCTCTAGAATATTTCGATACATTGGCCCAAAATGCACAATCATGGCATTCCACTGACCCTACCGATGTACCAAGGTCTTTGCCTCAAGGGAGTGGCCGATCTAAAGGGGGAGGGATTTACGATTTAAGAGACCGGGAAGACCTATTTTCACAAATTTCTAATTGTCTAGGAAAGTAGAGTCTCAAGGTGAATAAGAGACCAGAGGTGTGTCATAGGTTACGAACTGAGGAGGTTTGTTCTATATGTGAGAGTGTCAAGCATTCCATATCGGAGTACCCGAGCATTCTGGCACTTAAGGAAGCATACCATGAACAAGTCCATGCCTTTAATCAACCGAGGCAATCATTTTCTCCATATTCCAACACTTACAATCCGGGGTGGAGTAATCACCCCAATTTTAGTTGGAGGAATGAGAACCCCAAACATCATGGTTCTAGTGCATATTCACCACATATGTTTCCTAAGCAAGGTCAATACCGCAACCACTACCATGGTCAAGGGTAAGCGTCTAGCTCCCAATACCCCAGTCCAATCTGCAAGGGTATTCATCCAATCCAACCCCACAAAACTTCTCCCAACAAGGGCCATCAAATCCACCCACCTACCAACCTCCTCATTAGTGGAACTTGGAGGATGTGCTCTACAACTTCATTCAAAGCCAAACCACCTTCAATAAAGAGATTTTGGCCCAACTCACCAAGATCACCAATGCCATAGGGTTGTCTCAACAAGAGAAGGGAAAATTCCCGCTCAACCCAAAGAAAATCTCAAAGGCCAACATATGGTTGAGTTGGCCAAGCCCACCAAAGAGAGTTGTGAGCAACTCAAGGCAGTCACCACTCTTCGAAGTGGTAGACTAATCAAAAAGGTTGTGGTGCCAGTGATGAGCTCATAATATTGCATATGTAACGGCATCATTACATGCATTTTAACTCAACTTTTGCATCAAGTACTTAGAGTTAGCCGAAATTATGATTAATGTTGAAATTTCAATGTTGCATGTTTTTATAGCTTAAATAATTGATTTTAGGACCTTGCAACTATGAAGGATGTGTGGTGAAGTCATGGACACAATACATGAAGATTTGGAGGCTTAAAAGTGAAGAAATCAAGGAGGTATTGATGTGAACCCGTGGAGATAAGCTCCTTGAACCCACGAACAAATTGTTTCAAACCCAAGAAAGCCGAAATTCAAGTGGAAAAGGAAAAAAACTTCCCAAGACCCAATGAGAACTTGTCTCAAGAAAACCTTGGTTTGAAACCCAAGACCCAACGAGAACCTGCCCCGAGAAACCTTGGTTGCAAAGAGGCGCCACAAAGGTTGCAAGCCTTTGATAAGCCGAGTGTTCACAAAAGAACAAGAGGAGAAAACTCTCAACTCACAAAGCTATTGCTCTCAAAATAATTGTTGTTTTATTCATTGCAATAAATGGCCTTTTTATAGGTTACAAAACTTGGCCTCCAAGGAAGGCATGAACAATAATTCCTAAAATCTAAAATATAGAAAATAACATAATTATTGTAGATTAAACTTGGCCTCCAAGGAAGGCATGAACAGTAACTACAAAAAGGTAATAACATCACTAATGTAGATTATTCTAGAAGATAATCCT
>JAHQCQ010004620.1:0-17603 GCA_023539305.1 Ilex asprella | reverse complement strand
CCCTCATGCGCCCCTCCATCTTTTCCCTTATCTCCATTGCTACCATAAACCAGCACCACCGTATTTCTCTTCATCTCTCTCCCAAACCCAACCCTCCAAAGCCCCATCCGAAAATCTCCCATCCTAGAAACTACCCCCGCCACTAGTAATCACCGCCAGTGATATCACCATGTTCTTCCTCTCTCTTAAACTCATAAACGACCCTCTAAACCACTCTCTCGAAAACCACCTATCCTAGAAAACCTCTTTTCACTCGAAAACCCCTCACCTCTGACGTCTGCAGCAACTTGAGTTCGTCTTCTCCAACGAAAAATCCACATATTTAAAGGTGGAATTCACAGATATGGTCTATTTGAATTAGATCTAAACATAGTTGAAGGTGGCATCTATTACATTTTGGCTTCTGATGACATCATTTTTTTTTCGCATTTTGCTCTCCATTATTGCTTCGGATCTGGTTATTGCATGACTATGGTATTATCTTGATAATTGCTTTGGATCTAATTTGTTGCTTGATTTTTGCTTTTGGATTTGGTTGTTGCTTGAAAATTGGGAGTCCTAACGGGGAAATAGGTGTCGGAGGCGGGGTGGAGATCAGAATTTACCTATGAGGTGGGGACGGGGATTAAAATTTTCTTTGCTAGCAAGGATGGATGGAATTCTTTTAAGCAGATATAGAGGTGGAGACTACATCTCCTGCTCTGGTCCACTACCATCCCTAGGATCCACGATCTAAGAAGCTGATTGGGGCAGGCCGTAGAAAGGGAGGACTACATGTGTTGGAGGAGCTTCATATCCCCGATGTTGTTGTTTCTACTATTGATTTATCTTCTTTTCGTTTGAGTTCAGAATCATCTAATTTTTATTTATAGTATTCTCATCTTAGTTGTGTTTTTCATTGTCGTTTAAAATATTTAGTTTATACTAGTAGTTTGGATAGTTTAGAAAGCTATGACATTTCTGATTGTAGTGGATGCAAATTGGCTAAATTTAGTGCATTACCTTTCAATAAAAGTGTCACTTGTTCTCTTGAACCATTTGATCTTGTTCATTCTGATATATAGGGACTTGTTCTTGTTCCTACATAAGGAGGATCCAGATATTATGTTTCATTTATTGATGATTAGATGAAGTCCTGATGGGATATTTGATGAAATGTCGGTCTAAATTCTTTTAATTCTTCACTACTTTTCGTAATATGATTCGCACTCAATACTCCGTTGTAATCCTCTTACACAAACACACTTGAGCAGAATAGTGTTGTCAAACGTAAACACCGACATATTCTTAAGACAACCCGCTCCCTTTATTATCAACACATATTCCCAGTTCATTTTAGGAGGAAGAAATTCTTATGGCATCTCCAACCCTAACTCAAATTTATATTTGAGTAAAAAAATCTTAAAAACTTGCTCCAATCCTTACTCAAACTTATTCCAAATCAAATGACTCTTTTTTTTACTCAAATCTAAGGAGACTCAAATCCTTACCCAAATCTTTAATTGTGATATTTCACCCTCTTTTAAAGATCCAATGGTCATCTTTACTCTTATTTAATTTTGGATTTGCCCTCATTTAAATTTAAGTTTCTCTTTTTTTAAATTTGAATTTGTCCATTTGAGCCCTTTATATTTTTTTTACTTTTTTTTTTGTCAGAGAGTCATTTGTATCAAATCAAACTTTTTACTCCAATACTAACTTAAATTTGAGTAAAAATTTGAGTCATGGTTGGAGATGCTCTTACAATAGTTCATTTGATCAACTGTATTCCTACTATTCTCGCCTCAGGCGTCTCCCCTTTTTTTTAAAAAGGGGAGAGGGAGAAGGAAAACTTGAACTCTTGACTTCAAGAAGACAAAGTCTTCAAAAGGTAAGGAGTACCATTGAACCAAAGGCTCGCTGGTACCTTAGGCGTCTCCCCATTTGAAAAATTGAATGGTAAATTGCCTAACTATTTTTCTTTATGTGTGTTTGGTTGTACTTGTTTTGTTTTGCTCCCTAATATTCTTCATTCAAAACTTTTTTCTCGTTCATCTTTATATATCTTTCTTGGTGATGGTGAGGGTCAAAAAAGATATCGTTGCTATGATCCTCTTACCCACAAATTTTGTCTCTTGCCATGTTTTTATGGAGCATATTCCATTCTTTTCAATTCCATCTAGTTGTTCTCCATTGAATAAATCTAATCTACTACACATTGATCCACTCTCTGCTGATATTCCTCGTGACACATATGTTGGTGATTTAATCGTGTCAGATCCTTCCCCCTCCAAGTTGATTGTCCCTCATCCCCCTATTGTGCATACATATATTCGCAGAACTCCAACTATCTCCTCTACGGATGCGATGCATTTCCCTTCTTCTCCTGCCACCCAATTAGGTACAGACACTGTGGGTCATACCTTACACTATCCTCAACGATCTCGCAAATGTCCAAGCAGGTTTGGTTGGAGTAACACTTGTTATTCTTCTGACTTTTGTTCTTTTCTTACTTTTATTCACTCCTTATTTGAACCCACCTCCTATAAGGAAGTTTTACTTGATCCACTTTAGAAACAGGCTATGGATGAGGAGTTATCTACTTTACATAAGACTAGAGTTTGGGAGCTAGTGTCTTTACCACCTAGTAAACGCATCATTGATTGTAAGTGGGTTTATAAGATAAAAATCAAGTTTGATGGTTCAGTGAAACGATATAAAGCTCGATTAGTAGCCAAGGATTTTGCTCAGGAATATGGTCTCGACTATGATGAGACTTTTGCCCTTGTTGTGAAAATGACCACTGTTCACACTGTGATTACAGCTGCTACCATTCGACAATGGAGTTTCTCAAATGGATGTGAAAATTGTCTTTTTTCATGGAGATTTAAGTTAGGAGGATTTTATTGTTAAATATCATCAACCTAGGAGAAGAGTTAAAAGAGAGAAAATAGAGAATGATACAGCACATTAGTCTGCATTACAGCTTAATAGAAAAATACATACAAGATGCCCTTATATAGTAGGGCAACATAAAAGAACAAAAGGACATAGCTACCCTTAAGACTAAATATGCTAACTACTCTAATACCCTCCCTCAAACTCATGATATGGTAGCAGAAAACATCAAGAGTTTGCAAAAAAAAAAACGAAAGCGAGTAATAGTATGTTATTTTGTGAGAAAATCTGCTAACTACGTAGTGAAAAAAAGAAAATGGAGGGAGGAGATAGTGCCCAGCTGAAGATGATGACACACAAAGTGGTAATCAATCTCAATATGCTTTTTACGCTCATGAAAGACTGAGTTATGAGCAATCTGAATAGCACTGGTATTGTCACAATACACAGAAGTCAACTAGATAATATGATGCCAAGATTAGCAAGGATCCGTCGTAACCAAACTATCTCAGCTGTAGTAGACGTCATAGCACGATATTCAGCTTCAGCAAATGAACGAGAAACAACTATTTGCTTCTTACTTTTTCAAGAAATAAAAGAATCACCAAGGAAAAGACAAACGCCAGTAGTGGACTCACAGTCTATAGAGTCACCAGCCCAGTCAGCATCAGAATAAGCCCTAAGGTTAGAGGAGGAAGAGGAAAATAACAAACTCGGATGCAAAATATCTCGAAGATACTGAAGAATACGAAGTACAGCAACCCAATGAATAGTGGTGGGTGAGGCAACAAATTGACTAACAACATGAACAGGATAAGAGATGTCCAGACGAGTGGCTGTAAGATATACTAAACTCCCAACAATAGCACAACAGAGTGTAGGATCAAACAAAGTAGTACCATCAAAAGAAGAGTAACGAACATTGAGCTTTAAAGTTGTTTCAACTGTCTGATCATCTGATAAACGAGCTCGTTGAATAACATTTGAAGCATACTTGAACTGAGAGAGAACATATCTTTAGAAGATGAAGCAATCTCAATGCCCAAGAAATACCTAAGTTGTCCCAAATCTTTCATCTCAAAATGGTCCTACAACGGAGTTTTCAATAAGCATATATCAGCAGTGTCATCACTTGTAATAATCATATCATCAACGTATAATAAGAGAATAATAGAACCTGAAGAAGTAGACCATAAAAAGAGAGCAGAATCATGGTCACTGGCACGAAAATCCATGCCCTAGGTAACCGAAGAAAATTTGAAAAACTATACCTTGGGAGCCTGTTTAAGGTCATATAAAGCTCGGTGAAGTTGACATACTTGACTAGGACTATGAGACAATCTAGGAGGAGTCATAAAAACTTCTTCACTTAAATCTCTATGAAGAAAGGTATTTTTCACATCCATTAGAGACAAACTCCATTGGTGAACGACAGCAGCTGCAATCACTGTACGAACAGTGGTCATCTTCGCAGCAAGGGCAAAAATCTCATCATAGTCTAGGCTAGACTCCTTAGCAAAACCGTTGGCTACTAACAAGCTTTATACCATTCCACAGAACCATCAAACTTGGTTTTTATCTTACAAACCCAACTACAATCAATGGTGCGGTTACCAAGTGGTAAAAGCACTAGCTCCCAAGCTTTGATCTTAAGTAAGGCAGACAACTCCTCATTCATAATCTGTTTTCAAAGTAGATCAAGTAAAACCTCCTTATAGGAGGTGGGTTCAAATAAAGAGTGAATAAAAATAAGAAAAGAACAAAAGTTAGGAAAATAACAAGTGTTACTCCAACAAAACTTATCTGGACATTTGCAAGAGCGCTGAGAGTAACGCGGGATATGATCCACATTGTCTAAACCTGATTGGGTGGCATGAGAAGAAAGGGGAGGCACCACATCCGTACATGAGATAGCTAGATTCCTATGAATACATGTATGCACAATAGAGGGACGAGTGATGGGTACATCAGAAACAGTCATCACCAACATAAGTGTTAGAGAGAACATCAGCCAGAAATAGGTAACTATAAATGAGATCAGATTTATATAAATGTGAAGAACTTGATGGAATAAAAAAAAAAAGGAATATGCTCCACGAAAATAACATGACGAGAGACACAGAGTTTGTGTGAAATAGGATCATAGCAACAATACCCCTTTTTACCCTCACCATAACCATAGAAAACACATAAAACTAAACAAACAGAGAGCTTAGTACGAATAACACTAGGAAGCAAAAAGAAACAAGTGCATCCAAATACACGCAAAAAGAAATAACCAAGTGGCTTACCACATAGTTTTTCAAATGGAAAAATTTTAGAGGTGATGACAGTGAAAATGGAATTAATCATATGGCCCACAGTAAGAACTGCTTTCTCCCAAAAAGAACTTGGGACATTTGCTGACAGTAAGAGAGAGCGTGTTGTTTCCATAATATGTCGGTGCTTCCACTCTGCTACACCACTCTATTCAGGTGTGTCAGTACAAGAAGATTGTCAAATAGTGTCATCAGATTTTAATCGATCACGAAAATAATTGAAAGAATATTCTCCTCTTTGATCACTTCAAAAATATTTAATAACAGATGAATATTGAGTACATATCATAGCACGAAAAATAGTGAATACAGAAAAGAATTCAGAACGATGTTTCATGAGATAAACCCAACAAAACCTAGTACAATTATCAATGAAAGAGACAAAATATTTAGACCCTCCTTTTGTGGGAACAGGAGCCCGTCTCCATACATCAAAATAAACCAGATCAAAAGGTGCAAGTGAGCTAGTAGAACTTTTATTAAAAGGTAATGCAGTAAATTTAACTAACTTGCATCCACTCTAACTAGAAATATCAAGACATTCTAAATTACTAGTAGAGGCTAAAAATTTCAAACAAGAGTAGGACACATGACCAAGATTAGAATGTCACAAAAAGAAATTAGAAGACCGTGGACTTAAATGGAAAAAAAAAATCAACAGTAGAAACAACAATATTAGGAATATGTAACTAGGGGTATTCAAATTTTCGATTGGCTGAAATTTCCTACCATACTCGACTCTCCTCTAACCTACTAAACGACTAACCGCAAAAATCGGATAAAAATGCATAAAAGTTTTTAAAATTTCGATTAAATCGAGTAGGAATGCAGAATACCCATCAATTTCTGCATTCCTACCCTACTCTACCCACAAAAAAAATATATTTAATTTTTTATATTTTTTTAGTAATTATAAGAGTATTTTTGTAGTACAATTTATATTATAACATTGTTATTGTTGTGGATGTTTAAATTGCTAAAATATGGACTTATTTTTTGTGTAGGTTACATGATTTGTGGTAAACCTAATGATCTATTAAAGTAGCTATGATTTTAAAGTGTTTCATATGGTTTAACTTAAAATAATTGTTATTGTATTTGTGTAACAATTATGATTGTTAAGTTTGGAGGATTAACACAATATTGGAGAGAATAGAGAGGTCAAAACTTAACCTGACTCTCATACATCACTTGTATTTATAGTTAACTCACAATAATAAGAATTACACATACTACCCTAGCACTACTGACAATTTATATATACTACCCTAATACTCTTAACACTCCCCCTCAAGTTGGACTATATATATCATATAATCCAAGCTTGGAACAAATCGCCGGAAGACGTGTACGACTCAATGCTTTGGTAAACATATCTACAAGCTGATCTTCAAATTTCACAAATAGAGTCGTAATCTCCCGGCTACTATCTTGTCCCGAATAAAGTGACAATCAACTTCAATATATTTGGTTCTCTCGTGAAACACCGGATTGGCAGCGATATGGATAGCTGCTTAGTTGTCACATAACAACTGTAAAGAAAGTTGAATTGAAAACTCAATTTCCTAGAGGAAGTGTAGTAGCCAAGTCAACTCACTCGTCGTATGCGTCATTGCCCTATACTCAGCCTTAGCACTGGATCTTGCCACCACGAATTGCTTCTTACTTTTCCATGAGACAACGTTACCTCCTAAGAAAGTACAATAACTAGTGGTCGATCTCCGATCAGAAAGAGAGCCAGCCCAATCAGCATCTGAGAAACCTTCCACTCTAAGATGTCCATTAGCTCGATCT
Organism: Ilex asprella; assembly: GCA_023539305.1. NCBI lineage: Eukaryota > Viridiplantae > Streptophyta > Magnoliopsida > Aquifoliales > Aquifoliaceae > Ilex > Ilex asprella. The sequence goes on along the minus strand of JAHQCQ010004620.1, from coordinate 10,614 downwards.
AACAGTCCAAGTCCAGGAGCTCATTTGAGATATCGTAGAATACGAGTAACTTTCTCCCAATGTGGTACTCTAGGACACCCTATAAACTGATTTACTATACTGACTGCATAGAAAATATCAAGTCGAGTAATAGTGAGATAATTGAGCTTCCCAACTAGTCTGTGATACCGACCCGGATTCTCTAACAATGCACCATCATCCATCAAAAAATTTTGATTCGGATCCATAGGTACATCAATCGGTCTGCCTCTCAGCAAACCTGCTTCCTCTAGCATGTCAAGTACATATTTTCTCTGTGATAAATAAATACCCTGTTTAAATCGAGCCACCTCAATACCCAAAAAATACCTGAGTTTTTCCAAATCCTTAGTATGAAATCGATCCCGCAAGAATATTTTTAACTTGGCAATCCCCTCAGAATCATTTCCAGTAATCACAATATCATCTACATAGACCACCAATAGAACATATCCAGCATCTGACTGTCTATGAAACACAGAATGATTTGTCTGACATCGAAGAAGACCAAACTCTAAAACTGCATCTGAAAACTTACCAAACCATGCCCTCGGTGACTACTTCAAACCATACAAAGATTTCTTTAACCTACATACACTCTTACCATACTCCCCCTAAGTAGTAAACCCAAGTGGCTGCTCCATGTAGACCTCTTCAACCAAGTCACCATGTAGAAAGGCATGCTTGACATCTAACTGAAACAAGGGTCAATCAAGATTAGCAACCAGAGAAATCAAGATACGAACAAAGAAAATTTTTGCAACAGGAGAGAAAGTCTCCTCATAATCAACACCATAGGTCTGAGTAAAGCCCTTTGCAACAAGTCGGGCTTTGAGATGCTCCACAGAACTATCTGGATGAAATTTAACAGTATACACCCAACGACAACCAACAGTTCGTTTACCAGGAGGTAAAGGAATGAGATCCCAAGTCTCATGATGATGTAAGGCATCCATCTCATCCTGCATAGCTTTCCTCCAACCCGGATCAGATAATGCATCCTGTAAACACTTGGGAATAGATATAGTAGATAATTGAGAGATAAAACGAGAGAAGACAGAAGACAATGCATCATATGAAACAAAATGAGCAATGGGATGATTAGTAACACACGAACGAGTACCTTTTCGAAGAGCAATAGGTAGAGAGTCTAAATTACCTGATGGACCAGGATCAGCAGACGGCAAAGAAGATGGTGCATGCACCTCAGTCGATGGTCGAGGACGGCGAGAGTATAAACGAAGAGGTAAAGTAGATGGTAACATAGTGGGCAGCGGAATATCTGAAGATGATGAAAGAGACAGTGGTACAAGAGATGACCCAAAGTCCAGATTCAACGCCTGAGAAGGTACTGAAAAATATGAAACAGATTCCTCAAACATGACATCGGCACTAGTAAAGTATCGTCGCATAGAAGGACTGTAGCAACGATACCCTTTCAGTGTGCGGGAATAACCAAGAAATACACATTTTGTAGCTCGAGGGTCAAGTTTATCAAACCCAGGACCCAAATTGTGAACATAACAAACACATCCAAAAACCCTAGGAGTGAGAGAAAATAAGGGCTTACCAGGAAACAAGACAAAATATGGACTTTACCCATTCAACACAGAGGATGACATACGATTAATAAGGTGACAAGCAATAAGAAGAACATCACTCCAAAAATATCGAGGAATATTCATCTGGAATAACAGGGTACGAGTGACTTCCAACAAATGACGATTCTTGCGTTCAGCAACACCATTCTGTGGAGATGTGTAAGCACCGAAAATCTGATGAATAATGCCAATTTTACTAAGATAAGCTGAAAAAGGACCAGATTCATATTCTCGAGTATTATCAGAACGTAAAATACGTATACGACAACCATATTGAGTTTTTATTTCTTTACGAAAGATCTCAAATATAGAGAATAATTCAGACCGAGATTTCATCAAAAACAACCAAGTCACACGATAAGAGTCATCCACAAATGATACAAAGTAAGGATATTTATTAGATGAAATATTCTTTATTGGACCCCATACATCAGAATGTACCACCTCAAATGGAATAGACACACGACTATTGACTCTAGGTTGAAACGACGCACGGTGATGCTTACTAAATTGATAAGCTTCACAAGACAAAGACGACACACCACTAAGACTGGGAACTTGACGCTTCAGATTCTGGAGAGAGGGACCCTATACCAATCTTCCTCTGCGTCTTGAGATCCTGAAAGACACAATAAGAGGGATAAAATGTGACAGAACAATTGAGAGAACGAGTAATCTTGCTAATGGAAAGTAAACTAAAAGGAAACTGAGGAACAAATAACACAGAAGATAGAGACATATCAGGACTCAAGTGAGTGGTTCTCAAACCTGAAACTTTAGAACAAGTGCCATTAGCAAGAGTAACACTACGTGTAGAACTAGCTGACTGATAAGTAGAAAAAATATCAGACGCACCAGTCATGTGGTCAGAAGCGCCAGAGTCTATGATCCAGGGACTACGAGTGGAGGACAATAAACAAGTGGAAGCATTACCTGACTGGACAAAAGTAGCAGTGGAGGGAGATAGGATAGCCTGACTGGACACCAATTGATCATACTCCTCTCGTGTAATAGTAACCAACCTAGTGTCTTGCTTGGGTTCCATAAGTGCAGCAAATAGAAAAAGAAAATCACTAGATCATTAAACCGGACAAGAATCACCTACTGCACTATTGAACCGGACTGGAGAGCGCCACTTGATCACTGAATCGGACCAAATAAGTTCACTAAACCGCTGAACCGGACCAAAAGAGACCACTGAACCGCTGAACCGGAGCAAAGGAGTCCACTGGACCACTAAACCGGAGACAAAACAGGTGGAACGGGCCAAAAAATGACTGAACCGGACCTAGAAAACCACTTACAGCTGTTGAACCGGCCTTGAAAGCCACTGACAGCTGCGGAACCAGCCTTGCTAAGGCTAATGGAGACCTAAACCAGGTCGGTTTAGCCCTCTGGACCGCTGAACTGGGCTAGGTTAGCCCTCTAGACCGCTGAACCGGTCCGGTTTAGCTCTCTGAACCACTGAACCGGTCCGGTTTACTCCTCTGGACTGGTCTGAACCGGGTTTGGTTCTAAGCGGGCTGAACCCTTGGATTGGGCTAGACTCTTGCTCATTTGTGGCTGGGTTTATTTAAACCCATTGGATTGGGTTGGACCCGATTTGGATTGGGCTTAAAATAAATTAAATCTTGGCTTGTATTCAAACCCATGAAGTTAGGTCTGGACCTTCTCCGAGTCTGGACTCTGTCTTCTTCGTCGACTAGGGTTCCAATAACCCTAGTCTTCGACTGCGCAACCACCACCACACCAGTCGTCTTACGGCGCAACGACACGCAGCCACCACCACACGACAGCAACCACAACCACAACCACAACACTACTACACCGACAATCGACGATGAACAGGAACCACAACAATACACCACCAGTCGACTGCACCACTACCCAGATACCACCAAATCGACACCACTACAGTCGACGACACCACAGAGGCCATCACAAGGGTTTCCACCTCCGCGATGTGCCACAGAGCACCTCGATCGTTACACCCACAATGGAGATCACCACCACACGTAGATCAACACAGATCCGACGAACACCTGTCAATCTCACACTCGACTGCACCTTCACAACCAACGACAGATGACAAACTACAACAGCCACACCACCACCAAGACAACACAAACCACCACCAACGATCAACACAGACCGCAACCACGACCAACGATCAACACAAACCACCATAGACAATTAATTGATCCGAAAATTTATTTAGGATTAAACCATGCTCTGATACCATGTTAAGTTTGGAGGATTACCACAATATTGGAGAGAATAGAGAGAGGTCAAAACTTAACCTGACTCTCATGCATCACTTGTATTTATAGTTAACTTACAATAATAAGAATTACACATACTACCCTAACACTATTGACAATTTACATATACTACCCTAATACTCTTAACAATGATAAATTGATATTCATGTTTTCTTGTATTTTATTGTAATTGTTCTTGTAGTTGTTTTAAGTTTTAGTGTTATTGATTTATTGTGTTGTTAAATTAGTGCATGTTATTTAATTAAATTGTTAAAATGATCTAAAAATTAATAGTTACAAAAGTGTTTACCCAATTTCCTACTCGACTTCTTATCCGATTAATCGGGTAGAAAGTCAGGTAGGAATACCACATTTGATCGGATAGGGTAGGCTAAAAAAAATATTCTGCAAAGTATCAGATAGAAAAACAAAAAACTATATTTTCTACCCGTAGGGTAAGATAAACACCCCTATATGTAACTCGTCTAACACATGTAATCCTCCCTTTCTACTGCATGTCTCAATCAGTTTCTTGGAACGTGGATCTTATACAATACAACCAAAAGAGGAAAAATGAACTAAAAATCCAGAGTCAAATAACTGTCTAAACTGAAATTAAATACAAGGCAAATTGTGGAATATAATAAACATCAGCAAGCGTTAAATGCGTAGAAATTATAGATCCAACACCAGCCAAAGACATTTGTGTACCATTAGTTGCAAGCACAGAAACAGATGGAAGAGACAAGGTAAAAGCAAATAAAGAAGAATCACTAGTCATATAATGGATAGCACCTGAGTCAAAGACCCAGGTGGTTCGAGATATACCTGAAGGACCTGAAATGAACGAACCTATAAAAGGTGAGATAGAGAGAGTATTAGACTTTTGAAGAAGCTTCTACAATTGATCAGCAATCTTACTTAATTTTAAACTAATTGACATATGAGATCCAAAATTGTCACTCGCCATAATTGTCACTAGACAAAAATGACAACAATCAAATCAACTGAACCAATTCCAAACCACCAAGCCCAACCGAAGTTCAAAGCCCCAGCAAAAATAAAAGCCAAACAAACACAACAGCCAAAGGCCCAGCTAGAATATTAGCCAAACAGACCCAACAATTACAGCCCAATGGAAAATCAAAGCCCCAGCCAGAGAACAATAGCCAAATCAATTAGTCCAACTGTCCAAACAACAAATATCAGACAACCCAATAGCCCAAAGTAAGAAAGAACAACAAAATTTCAGCTCTGCCCAAACTACCAACAACCTGTCTTACGAACAGAAGCAACAAGAAGACCCAAAACAGAACAATAGAAGTGAACAACGACAAACCTGTAGCAACCAAAAGGGCAAACAAAAGCAGCGAAGAGGAGACTTGGAGATTTATCTTGTGAACAGGAGCAACAAACACCTAACAACAGGAGTAACGAGCAGAAGCAACCCAACGAACAGAAGCAAACCCAAGCATCCAGCAACATGATAAACCAAATACAAAACTCGTAGAGAAGAAATCTGAATCAAAAACTCCATGCCAGGTTTGCAAAAATCGCCGATCAAGTTTTTTGGCACCGATTGCTTTACAACCCAACATCTGGTCTTCTTCCTCGCATGCGCCTAGTTCTCCCACTCCAAACCATAGTGATGCCTTCACGGTGGTGGGGCAGCTCCAGCGATTCAAGAGGCTCTGAAACTAATTATATTTCTTGGAAAATGGATGTCGCATATAAACATCAGAAATTGGACTAACAACGATGTTGCCCCTCTCTTCTCAAACCCAATAGCACAAACAAAACCCACTAAATCCAAAAAGATTGGGTACTGTGCGTAATGGAGATGGAGATCAATCCACCGACAGCCAAACACCAAATCAGAGACGAAGATAGTTTTTCTTACGATGAAGTTACTATGTTTCTAATCATGTTTAGATCGAAATATGCTCTGATACCATGTTAAATATCATCAAATTAGGAGAAAAGAGAAAATAGAGAATGATATTACATCACATTAGTCTATATTACAGGTTGATAGAAAAATGCATACAAGAGGCCCTTCTATAGTAAGGCAACATAAAAGAACAAAAGAACTAAACTACCCTTAAGACTAAATATGCTAACTACTCTAACATTTATGACTTCTCCTAGCTTGTCTCATAGTCCTGGTCAAATATGTCAACTTCACCGATCTTTATACGACCTTAAACAGACTCTAAAGACATGGTTTACCAAATTTTCTTTGATTATTTGTGATATTTTCGCGCCAATGACTATAATTCTACTCTCTTTTTACGATCTACTTCCTGAGGTTTTATTATTCTTTTACTATATGTTGATTATATAATTATTACGGATAATGACATTGTTGGTATATACTTACTGAAAACCCAATTGCAAGATCATTTTAAGATGAAGGATTTGGGGTAGCTTAGGTATTTCTTAGGCATTGAGATTACTTCCTCGGCTAAAGGTTATCTTCTCTTTCAATTCAAGTATGTCTCAGATGTTATTCAACAAGCCTATTTCTCAGATAATTGGACAGCTAAAATACCTTTAAAGCTCAATGTTCGTTACTATTCTTCTTATAGTATTTCTTTGTTTGACCCTGCTCTCTATCGCACTATTGTTGGGAGTTTAGTATATCTTACAATCACTCGTCTGGATATCTCTTATGTTCATATTGTGAGTTAATTTGTCGCCTCACCTATTATTGTTCACTGGATTGTTGTTCTTCGTATTCTTCAATATCTCTATGATACTCTACATCAGAGTTTATTATTTTCTCACTCTTCATCTATAGAACTCAGGGCTTACTCTGATGCTGACTGGGTTGGTGACTTTTTGGATCGTAAGTCCACCAATGATTTTTATATTTTTCTTGGGGATTCTCCTATTTCTCAAAAAAGCAAGAAACAAACTGTTGTTACTCACTCTTCTGCTGAAGTTGAGTATCGTGTTATGGCACCTACACAGATAGTCTATTAACAATGGCTTCTTGCTGATCTTGGTATTTCGATACCTTCTCCTACTCCAGTGTTCTGCGACAATATTAGTGCTATTCAGATTACTCACAACTCGATATTCCATAAATGCACAAATCACGTTGAAATTGATTGTCATTTTATGCGTCATCATCTTCATCATGGCACCATCACTCTGCCCTTTCTTCCTTCCACCATGCAGATAGAGAAAATTTTATTTCTACTTGACAAACTCTTGATATTTTCCGCCACATCATGAGTTTGAGAGGGGATGTTAGAGTATTAATACTAAGAGTAGTTTAAGCATTGTTTTAATATTGTGCTGCCCTACTATATAAAGCTTATTTTGTGTACTTCTAGGTTAATGAGAGTTACAGACTTTTTTTAAGTCTAATAATATTTTCTCTCATTCTCTTTTCTACTCTCTTTTTCTTATCATGGTTGATCAATTCTAACACATTAGATGTATCAATGAGGCAGGTATTGAAGTCCCATATAAATGATGACATCCATCCATCTTGGTATTTTTATTTTTATTTTTGGTTTTGCCCTTATTAGTAAGGGCAGAAGACTAAAAAACTGGAGGAAATAGATATAACAAATCACTTAAAAGTTCACATTTCATATAGCAGGAATAAGAGTACATTCAATATGTAACATCAGCAACTCTACTGAAGAAATCGTGCTGTCAAAAATAGCTAATTGAGATCCACGGTATAAAACTTCATCTTATAATATAGCATTAAAGAAAGCAAAGAATGAACTTCTGTGATTAGGTTTGAAACTTTCATTTTATATCCTAGTTAATCTTTTTTATGCAAAAACCTAAAAATAGCAAACATTGAATCAGCAAAGTGAACAACTTTAATAGCACAAGAATTAATGTTTCTCTTGAGTATTCTAAAAGAAACCTGATGTGGTCTGCTTGTTGCAGACGCTAACCGGGTGATAGAGATGGAACTTGTATTAGATGCCAAAATCGCAGAACCTTTTATAATCCTATCTAGTTCAGCAAATAACTTCTTCTTCACATCCTCTATTTCCACAATGGCTTCAATAACAAGATCCACAGCACGAAGATCTTCCAAATTCGAGGTATATCGTAGATGCCCCAGAGCATCAGCTCCTACTGCCTGCTAATTACCGATTACAAACATCATCACAACTCCCATAGTTGAATTTAGAAACAATTACCTTCCGAGAATTTAGAAAATTTCAACTGGTAACCAAACAAACCCTCACCAATGAATAATTTATATCCACTTGTACAATTCAAATAAAGAAATAATTTTGCCATCATAATTTGAAAATTGAAGCCAATCATAAAAACCTCATATTCAGTTCAAGTTCAGCCAGTATGTTTGAACATATCAAAATAAATCAAGAAAATGAAAACTACAACAAATTGAATACCAGAAAATCAGCTGAATTACACAACACAACACATCAACTGATACTCATCTCTAAATTTTCAGTAATTAGATTGTAAATCAGTAATACAGTTAATAAGCTCCAATTGATTTCCAAGAAAATAGAGATAACAAATAAAGAAAAAGAAAAGAAGCACATACCAAATTCTGTTAATTAACTGCATAAGGCTTAGCCAAACTACTGTTCAAGTTTTCTTGGAAATTAGAACAACGCTTCCAACTTTATTTTCCTTTTTCTTATCCTGCACTTTCTCAGAAACCATACAGAACGAACATACAACGATGGAGAGAGACGGAGAGGGTGAAGGGGAGAGACTTTACTGGACCTGTTTGGAGACGAGCCGCTGAATATTAGTGGATATTGATTTTTGGGCTCTGGTGACAGCATCGGCGTCGGTGTCGAGAAGCCAAACGTCTAAGCCGTGCACGGCGGCTACTTGGGCTATTCCGGAGCCCATTTGGCCGCCACCCACCACTCCGATGGTGGTTATCTCGATCATATCGTCGTTAACGCACCTGCCGTCTAGAGTCAGTGTAGTAATGGCAATAATTGCAGAAGATTGGCCGCACCGTCAAGTAGGTCCTCTAGTAAAATATTTATAAGGAATTACACATTTTATTATAAAATCAATCAAGTAGTAAAGATAGCTCAACATAAGAAAACACAAAAATTATATGGTTTGGTCTAAATAACTTACTTTATTTAGAATGAAAATGATAGCCGAAAAATCTTATTAATTGAGAGGTATAATGTGTTAAGATGTGTATTATGTCCTCCATGTGTAGATGGGATTTACGATGTAATGGTAAGCAAATTTGGCTTTGAAGGGCTTTGTTCCTCACAAGGAGTAAGATAATGTCGCGAGTCTCACCTTATCCTTATAAGGAGTGATGTGATAGAGGGGTGATCCATTAAAACATGTTCTACCTGGGGGTGTTCACCTTACCTGGGTGATGTGATAGAGGGGTGATCTATTGAAGCTTGTTCTTCTACCTTGAAACGAACAAGATAATTTCTTCTAATTGGATGGTGACACCTACGTGCGTTGATGATGAACTGAGCCTTTTAGAAAAGTGGGTTTGATCACATGCCAATTATAACTAGGTTTTTGTTGTTTTGTATTTGTAATTTGGCCCTAGTCCATATCTGTAATCTAGGTCTAGTCTGTATCTACAATCCGGGCTTGGTTCGCATCTCTAATCTGGATCTGGTCTAAGTCAAACCCATCAAATATTATTTAATTATTTCTATTATTAATTTATACATAATTGATTGGCAAATTTTTTTAAATGTGAAAATATTTGGAAACAAAATTATAGTGTTATTGTCATATATATTCAACCGTTTACATTTGAAAAAATTGTTCTCAATTCATTTGGCATTATCCTTTTGAACCGATAGTTTGTCTTTTACATCATTATAGCTTTCTTGGCGCAAGTTTTTTGAGTTTTTCTTATGTAACAACCGCATTTTTTTGGTGGTTTTGTGTTTTAGTTATCCCAAGATTTTGTTTTATTTAGAATTTCAATTTTTAAAAAAAAACGTTTGAAGCTTTTCAAAATTTCAGATTTTTATGATAAAATATTTAATTGCTATTGTCTTCTCTATTCCATATTTTATCAAAAAAAAATTTGTTTGTTATCACCTTGTACAATTGTATTTTATTAAGTGTTTTGTGTTCCAAACATTTATCTGAACTAAATTCTTTTTCAAATTTATCTTTTTCACAATATGATAGATAGGGATGACAATGGACAAGGGTTGATTTCTTAGTGACAATTGTCCTTGGACTTGTTTTGTTAATTAGTTTTGAAGGATTTGTAATTGTGTTTAATGCTCTGTGGTAGGAAGGATGAAAAGTAGGAGGGATACACTTTTTATCTTTCTAGGAAGGAAAGTAGGAATGATACACTTTCTTTCCTTTTATGTTTGGTTGGATAGATAGAAAATAAAAATGACTAATTTTTTTTTTTGTGCTGGTTAAGATTAAGTGTGACAATTGAGTCGTATCGTGTCAAATTCATGTTGAGTCATTACGGTTTTGTGTCGAACATTAGTCACACCAAACTCAATTCATTTAACTAATTGTGTCATGTCGAGTTACGAGTTAACTTGTTTATTTTCGTATCGTGTTCGTGTTCCAGTTAATTAAGTTCGTATCATAAAATTTATGTTGAGTTCGAGTTGTGTCATCGTGTTAGTAAAAAAAATTCACCCCTAATTAAGATGGAAAAAATATTTTTTTAATTTAAATTTTAAATTTTTATTTTTTAAAATTTTTGTAAAAATATATATATATATACATAATTTATTATTGTATTG
>JAHQCQ010004619.1:0-17660 GCA_023539305.1 Ilex asprella | reverse complement strand
ACGTACATCATGTTTTCTTTCCCTTTGTTATGTCAAAATATCTTTCACATTCGAAAGCCTTTTCAAAGTTTAAGACCTCGGGTCTTTGTTGCCGTGGTTGATTCAATTCTTTTGAACTTTTTTCTTCTTTTCCAAATAAAACAATAAGTCGGTCCAACCTTACTCTAATTGGTTCTTGCCATGACTTTCAAGCACGAGTAATAATTCAATCAAATTGATTTCCATTTTCCATATTCTAGTCCATGGTCAAGGTATCATGAAAATACTGTTAGAATTGTCTGGACCGCTTTGTCAATGTTGAAAGTTGAACACTAGTTTTGTTCGAACATTTAAATCATGGTAAGAAAAAAAACAATGTTACATGAACTTAAAAACTATATTTGAAAGTTAATGCCCTTTGGTGATATTAGTCTTTGATCACTTTTTCTTGCCTGAGAAGGTCAAGAATGACAGATATTTTATTCTCTTTAGAGATGGAAAAATAAGGGTGAGATTTGAATCTTCATTTCACTTAATATTTATTATGGTAATGTTATTGGTATCTAAAAATTTGATTTAATTTACTGACTTGGTCTTCAAAAAGAAGTTGACGTTACCATTTATTAGTACAATAAATTATGTCTAATTTTTAAATTCAAATAACATTATCCTTTATGGGAACGAATTGGATACCACTTGGTCAAATAGACTTGTAAACATCAAATGTATTATATTAGTAGGGATAAAAAATAGGTGGTGCTAGTATAATACTCTCATACGCTTACGATCTCCATTCATACATTAATAGATAGAAGATTCGAACAACAAAATCAAAAATTATGTACACTAATGAAGGATTCGATTTCGAAATCAATGACATGAAAATTGGAAACTGCCCCAAAAACTCTCGAAATTAAAACTTTCATACCATGTTTGATCCTCAAAAAACAAATTTGGAAGGTGCTACTATATCAAGTGGAATAAGCTCTGATATATATGGATCACATGAAAATGTGGTGATAAAAGTTCATTGGAGCTTTGAAGTATGTCATAGTGTGAACCGACTTTTTGCCTTTTGTGTCCCATAGATTTTTAATTATAAAATATGATGTACATAAATATGAATGTTTCATTTTAGTTTGATTGAAAAAAAAAAAACCCAAGTAAAATGTCCACCTAAGAATTATTTTCTCGCTCGTCCCCTTTCTGTTGTCCACTTATTTTGCTGTTTCTCTTCTCCTTTAGGTGTTTCATTTTCTTATAATTATTATGCTCGTAATATTAATTTTTTGGAACATTTCATAATTGTGCTGAAAACCTTCCATTTCATGAATAGTAATGTCTTTTTTTCCTACTTATTAAAGTCTCATATTGTACATATTTTTTCCATCTAAACCCTCAATTTTCTTCCACTGACCAAGTCGTGCGAGTCGGTCTTGGCATGACTTCGAAGCATAGTTCTTTTTCCTTGACCACGCTCTAGTTCCTGACCAAACTGTAACAAGAATTCTTGTGAAATTTTTTTCTTCTTTTCCAAATCAAACAATAAGTTAGCCCAGGCTTAGTCTGATTGGATCCTGCCATGACTTTCAAGCGTAGAGAGAACATTTTTTGGAATGATTACTGTAAAGGCTCGATTATTAATGGGTCTTTGGTTCAATGGTACTTCTTACCTTGTGAAGACTTTGTCTACTGGTGATCAAATGTTCAAGTCTCCTTTCCCTTTCCCTTCCCCTTCCCTCCCCCAAAAAAAAATTATAAAAAAATAGTTTTAAAAAAAGACTCGATTGTGTAGCCAAATGAATAAATGATAGCATATATATTATATGTCAACCAATTTTATATGATGTACATAAATATAAATGTATCATTTTAATTTCATCGATTGAAAAAAAGAAAAAAGATTAATTTATGTCTGAAGGCATGATACAGTGCGAATAATTTTGAAAAAGTCTATTTGAGACTACCGAATAAACTTATTAAAATTTATTTTATTTTATATTATAGGCTTCTAGAGTTTACACAAGACCAGGGACGGAGCCCACAGGCCAAGTAGTCAAAAGTTTCAGCTATAAAAGGCCACTTTCCACCGAGACAAAATCATTGCTCACCCAAACTTTTTCCATTTTGTCTGGCCTTTTGTTCATCAATGGGTTGTAAAAGTATCAATCAAGATGACCATTCCTATTTCTCAATTTCATCTTCTACAGCTCAATGGAAGTACGATGTCTTCCTGAGTTTTAGAGGCGAAGACACACGTAATAACTTCGTCGATCATCTCTACACTGCTTTGGTTCAAGCTGATATTTGCACCTTTAGGGACGAGGATGAATTACCAAGAGGGAAAGAAATTTCTGCAGAACTATTGAATGTAATTCAAGAATCAATGATTTCGATTGTCATATTCTCTAAGAACTTTGCGTTTTCTACATGGTGCCTGAATGAGCTTGTGGAGATCCTGAAATGTAAGAAAACAAGAGGACAATTGGTTCTTCCTGTATTTTACAATATTGATCCGTCTGATGTACGTAAGCAAAATGGGAGCTTTGCAGAAGCTTTTGTTGTACATGAGGAGCAATTTGTAACCGAAATGGGGAGAGTGGAGAGATGGAGAGCTGCCCTTGTTGAAGCTACAAGTTTATCTGGATGGGATTTGCAAAATATAGCAAATGGGTAAAATCCATTCTAGCCTTTTTTGTGCACAAGTTTTTTCTATTGTAGTAATGTTTGTTGGTTTCTTGTGTGTGTGTGTGTGTGGGTTGGGAAAACAAATGAAGATTGGGGTCTAACTAGTGTTATTCTAACCTATAGTAATCGGATTTAGTAGTCTGAGCTAATGATTTACATCATTCTTTTATATAAATGGGTATGAAATTGGTCATGGGTGATATTGATGTAGCACGAGTAGAGGCAGTAAATTGGTAAGTTGGGTTTGTTACGGGCTGAATTAAATTGAATTGGGTCAAAATAAATTCAATCTATTTTCAACTCACATATTAAATGGGTTATACTGAGTTGGATTTATAACTTGTTGGATTAAACTCCTTAACCCATAAAATAATTAAAACTCGTAATAGACACACTATTACACCAAAATACGCATACATAGTATATCAAAACACACATGCACACACACTAGTACACTAAACTACACACACACTAATATATCAAAATGCACACACATATTAGTACACCAAAATACACACACTATTACACCAAAATAGACACAAACACACACATACTATTACACCACAATACATACACACTATTACACCAAAATACAAATAGACACACCAAAACACAAATACACACATATACACTCACTAATACACCAAAATATGTACGTCATATATTTTGGTGTAGGAGTTCGTGGTCAGGGTCGGGTTCTGGTCAGGGGTTAGGCTCCGATCAAGGGTAGGGGTTTGGTGTCGCGTTTGGTATGTGTGTATGTTTGTTTTGGTGTACTAGTGTGTGTGAGTGTTTTTGTGTATTGGTATGTGTATTTTAGTGTACTAGTGTCCATTTGTGTGTGTGTGTGCTTTGTAAAAGTATGTGTATTTTTTGGTGCATTAGTGTGTATGTATTTAATTTTGTTATTTTTGTTATTTAATTGATAGATAAACAATCAACCCAATGGATACCCATTTGTTATCCAACTTAATCGACTTAATTAAAATAAGTAGTCTTATCCAACTCATTTAGAACTCACATTAATTAATAAATGTATTCAATCCATTTATTCATGAGCGGATTGGGAAGATTAAGATTACGACATCTAAGCACGAGCAATACCGGAGCTTGTAGCAACCGGTCACGGATATTGGAGGTGGAGGAGGCACTATATGGAGAGAGACGGGGTCTCTCTCTCTCTTATAATTGTTTATATCATTAATTTAATGTTTACTACTTTTTTTCTTGCTTTTTTTTTTTACATTATTCCATTTAGAAGCAACAATGCACTTTTTTATATTATCCTTTTGATAACTTCAATCACTTACCTTTCCAAAGAAAATCACTTACTAACTTTTATATTGATTAGAGGTGATTGACGAATTTTTCATTTTTAAAACACAAATTTCCTATTTGTTTGAAGAAAACTTTGCACGTATCACAAACAAATGCCTCTATACAATGAAAATAGATATATCAATATAGCTAATTGCTATTTCCATCTTTGATGAACAATTAACATTTTGTATAATTGTCAGCTTTCATACCTTTGACAACTACCAACTAGATGTTTAGATACTTGAAAGTTGTTTCAAACCAGATGATGCTCTTATGGAAGAGGATTTAGTTGGAAGTAATGGCTCCAGGCCTATACTTCCTTCTAAATTCTGTTTTAAAGAGCATGCATCTGTTTTTTGTACATTTTGTTACAGTAGGTCAAGCCTAATGTAGTTGTTAAAGGCTTTGCCTTTTATGTACTTTTTATGGTTCTAATTAATACAAATGCTTAACTTCCAGAAAGTGGAAAAAAAATATTTTGTATAATTGTCAAGGATACTGAAAAAAGTCCTTAAATAGTTTGGTGAAATTTTTGTTATTTCATGAATTTTTAAGATTAACTACATCTCTGGCAATATATTTGCTTTTTGGCCTTTAGTTTATTTATATCATAGTATGGACTCGGATCATATCCCATAAATATATCATATATCAACTTTTTTATGGTTCAATACACTAACATATGTCATCCAAAATAACACTTAAACAAATATATGCAACATGAAAAAAAAAAATCAATATCCTACCATAGTTGTTGTGGTTTTTATTCATCCACTTCCTTTTGTAAGAGTTTTATTTCAAGATATATTGTTTCCATGTAGTTACTTTCCATTTTAACTATGATAAATTTTCATTTATTTTGGACAAAATATTACAGGCATGAATCAAAGTTTATCCAAAAAATTGTTGAGGAGGTTTTACGCAAAGTAAGCAACACATATCTAAATGTCACCATGCATCCGATTGGATTAGATTCTCGTGTTAAAGACATAAGGTTGTTACTAACCACTGGATCAGGTGACATCCAAATGATTGGGATCTTTGGCATGGGAGGAATTGGCAAGACGACAATTGCCAAAGCAGTCTATAATCAAGTTTTTCAGCAGTTTGAAGGTTCTTGTTTTCTGGGGAATGTGAGTGAAATTTCAAAACAACTCAATGGTTTAGTTCATTTACAAGAGCAACTTCTTTCTGAAATTTTTATGAAAAAGTGTCCTGGTATTGGCAGCATTGATAAGGGAATCAACTGGATTAAAAGAAGACTTCGTTCTAAAAGAATACTTATTGTTCTTGATGATGTTGATCAAATTAGCCAATTAAATTCATTAGCAGGGAGTCGTGATTGGTTTGGGTTGGGTAGTAGAATTATTATCACAACTAGAGATGAGCATTTGCTAAATCAAGTTCCAGTAGATGTGAAATATGAAGCGAAGGAATTGAACTACAATGAATCTCTGCAACTTTTCAGTTGGCATGCCTTCAGACAAGCCATACCATTAGAAGATTATTTGGAGCTTTCAAATGGCATAGTAAACTATGCCCAAGGGCTTCCGTTAGCTCTTGAAGTATTGGGATCTTATTTGTTTGGAAGAACCATACCAGAATGGATAAGTGCATTTGAGAAATTAAAACACATTCCTCACAATGAAATTCAGAAAAAACTCAGAATAAGCTTCGATGCACTAGAGGATGATCAAGTAAAGGACATATTCCTTGACATTGCATGCTTTTTCATCGGAATGGATAAAGATTATGTCGTTTATATATTGAATGGTTGTGGTTTCTTCTCGGAAATCGGAATCAGTGTCCTAATAAGTAGATGTTTGCTAAAAATTACTGAACAAAATCAATTGAGCATGCATGATTTACTACGAGAGATGGGGCGAAAAATTATTTGTGAAGAATCACCTAAAGAGCTTGGAAAGCGTAGCAGGTTGTGGTTTCAGGAAGACGTATGTGACGTGCTTCAAACAGACAAGGTAATAAGAACTACTTTCTTTCAATTGAAAAACTTTACATCCTGGAATATAATTCTTGTTTAGTGGATATATTTTATTTTTGTTTCTATATGTGTGTGTGTGTGTGTGCATATATACTCATACAGTTTGGGACACGCACAACATGCTCTATGTGTGTGGTTGATGCTTATATGCAGTTAGTTACTTATCAAAAATGCATTTTCCTTTATGAAATTTAGGGCACAAATGAAATTGAAGGTATTGTGTTGGACTTGCTGCTCTTAAAGATTATAGATTTTAGAACTGAATCATTTGGAAGGATGCAGAAATTAAGGCTACTTCAGATCAATAATGTGCATCTTGTCGGAAGCTTTGAATATCTATCTAGAGAGTTAAGATGGCTCTGTTGGCATTATTGTCCTCTGAAGAATTTACCATCCAATTTTCAACTCAAAAATCTTGTTGTTTTAGACATGCAACATAGCAACATCAAACAACTTTGGCCAGATAGCAAGGTAAACAAATTTGTTATACCCTTGATATTTTTTTAATTTGAACATTGTGCCCACTTAACTTCAAATAAATGAAACCCATATCTTGATATTTTTTCTTTGATTTATCAGTTTGTGAAAAATCTAAAAGTCCTGAATCTTAGTCATTGTAAATTCCTAACAAGAACCCCGAACTTCACTGGGTTACCAAAGATGGAGATATTGTTGCTTGAAGGTTGTTTATCTTTGTTGGAGATTCACCATTCAATTGGAGTTCTGGATAGACTTACTTCCTTGAGTTTAAAAGATTGTCGGAACCTTACGAATCTTCCAAGCAGCATTTGCAAGCTGATATCACTCAAGCATCTAAATCTTACTGACTGCTCAAATCTGAAAAAATTGCCTGAACACTTGGGAAATATGCACTGTCTGAGGGAACTTATTGCTGACGGAACTGCTATCAAACAAGTACCATTTTCATGTAGATTTTTGAAGAACCTTTCCATCTTATCTTTGGGAAGATGTAATAATAACTTACGATCCAAATCTTGGCTGCCGCTTATTATGTCTTGGGTATTACCAAGAAGACTTCTTGACTCCCCCAGATTTCTCCCACCTTTTATTTCGGGATTATGTTCCTTAAGAACACTAAATCTCAGGCGCTGCAATCTGAATGAAGCCTCTATTCCCACAGATATCGGCAATTTATCTTCACTTCAACATCTAGATTTGTGGGGCAATAATTTTCATAGCCTACCATCTAGCCTTTGTCACCTGTCCAAGTTAGATAGCCTCTGGTTAGGTGACTGCAAGAATCTTCGATCAATCCATGAACTTCCTCCCAATCTAAGGATACTAGATGTAGATGATTGCACATCACTGGAAAAAATACCAAATCTGTCAAACTACCAAAGTTTGGAACACTTGTTTCTAAGTAATTGCAATATGTTGGCGGATCTTCAAGACCCGAGGAGCCTCGATTCTTTACGAAACCCTCATCGGGAACAATCTAGCATTCTGATCAATACTGTCAAGGATAATTTGCTCAAGGTCACACACTCTCTCTCTCTCTTTCTCTCTCTCTCTCTCTCTTTCTCTCATAATCATCATTTCCATGTAACAGGGATATTTTAATGATAATATTTTAAGCATCTTCCTTCCGGTTGGTAAGATTCCCGAGTGGTATACCAATCAAAGAATGGATTCTTCAATATCTTTCAATATGCCATTTCATGCGGAGAACAAGTTTATCTCATTGGCTATTTGGGCAGTTTGTGCTGCCAAAGAGGAAGGCGTAGTATCCAATGCTCCTTTTTATGTTCTCTATGATAAGACCAATGGCGTTGAACGGATATTTAGGTCTACATTCCACAACAATATTCCAGTAACCCGAAAAGAGCATTCGTGGTGGAGTGCAATATTAGCAATTGGATTTTGCACAATAAAAGGTGGAGAAAGAATGGAGCTCTCTATCAAAATTAGTCCATCTATAGAAGTGAAGAAGTGTGCTATTCATTTTTTATACAAACCAGATATTCGAGAAAGTCAAAAGAGACAATTATTGTGTGCCAATACAATTGTACAGGATTACGTACATCCTAAGAGAAGTCGCGATGTTGATCTAATGGAATCGGGCAGCAACTTGGAAGAGAAATGTGGTAAAAGATTGAGGATTGAGCCGGATTCAACTCGAAATTGAACAAAAAGCACGATTACTTGAAAATGTGTTTAAGTTGATGTATGTATATTAATTTGTATGTTGGTATTCATCAATAATTCCATGTTATATGTTTTTACTCAGTTTTTGGTGGTTGAAATGATTGTTAGAGAATTTTCATTTGATGGCTATTTATCGACTGGTTACCACACATCTGAAATTTTTTTTTCACTAAGTAAACAACACTACAAGAAAAGTGGGCTTTTGAATTAGATTTCTTTTTGCTTCGGCATTCATTTTTGCATCGGTATAATCGGTCGAAGCAATGAAATTCATTATTTGAATAGAAAAGAGGCCAAAGCAAAAAAAAATGAGTATTTGCTTCGGTATTGAGCTGAAACAAAAACTTTTGTTCAATATGGCATCATTTTGATTTATTTAAGTTTAAAACGGCAATGTTTTATTTGGTACAAAATGACGTAGTTTTAGGTGAACTACAACCAAATGGAGATAAAATAAACAATCAAATGGTGAGTTAATGTGAAAATTAACTTAGGCGCTTACCCATTTAGACAAATTTGCAATCAGTTTTGGTTAATACACATTGGGCTAATAAAAACCTACCAAGTTGAAACTTATATCAATATATTCCCCCCCCCCAAAAAAAAAAAATTCTATCACATCTCCTTCACCTCACTCGTCATTCCTTTGTCAGAGACTCAAAGGTTGCATCACATGATTTGTCCAGGATGACCTGCACTATATCGCTCTAAGCGCAAATCCGTACTTTGAGAGGGGATTCACCATGAATTCGCCAATTAAGGAAGAATTGGCATATTTGCAGCGGAATTGAACTGAGATGTAAGAATCGTCCAACAGATGAGGAAAAAACTAATGAAACGGGGATTGATAGGAAGAAAGTAAAAAACTGAAGTATACTAATAAGATATAAGCAATTTCAAAATTCCCAAATTGAAATCACCCCTCCCAATTTAGAAAAGTAGAAGAATTGCTAGGATTTGATTGAAATTTAGGTATATAGTTCAAATATCATAAACTCATTTATTTAAATCCAATGACTCACAATCCATCCCACCCAATTACATCCTCCCGCCCAGTTTAATCACACACACGCCACCCATAACACAAACCAAAGCCAACAACTCTCTCCATCCCAGACGCTCTCTCTCTCTCTCTCTGAGCTCCTCTGCCATGGCTAAACCAATATCAAAGATCTCATCTGTCATCGCCCAGGTATGCCTCTCTCATGATTCACACACAGTCGATCGAACTCACATGCACACACATCGCCACAACACACACAGAACATGCATACTCATACACATCACATAGCAACACATGCACATTCCATGCAGACAAACCCACACACACACACACACACACACACAGTTTGGCTATTAATTTGGGTTTTTACACACAGACAAACAACAATTGGGTGTTTAATTTGAGTTTTTTTAATATGAGTGCACTCAAATTAAACACCCACATTAATTTTTGAATATATTTTGCATGCGGTGTCTGATTTATTCTCGCAATCCGTCACTAATTTCATGGGTATGCATGTCCATTGGCATTTTGCATGCAAGTTGTTTGCTAAAATGCCTTACATAAAGTATTTGCATTTATTTTTTATTTCCATTCACTGGCTACAATAATTTTTCATCCGGTTTTCATTACAAAAGTCAGTAATTTTTCTATGGTTTTCTAGATCTTAAGTATGTGAACTTCTTTGTGTTTCAATTTTTTCTATACCTATGAGGATAGAGTTTATGTGTACTTGACAATTTGATAAGTCTTAGTTGCATTCTTGATAATTTGGGTATCTTCCGTATTTTAAGTCGAATTAGGCTTTTACGTTTTATTTTATTGGTTGTGGCTTTCATGGTTGTAATTAACTTTGATAGATCCTGTCCAATCAATTGCTTTCATTTTGTGTTTGGTGTGGAAGTTTCCAAAACTAGCCAAGTTGTTGGACGAAAAACTATTTTGTGAAATTTACTTGGAAGAAATTCGTTAGTTGCATAACAAATCTAATGGTAGTGGTGGTGATTGTTGTGTATACTTTGGAAGAAGATGAAGTTTTTGAAGTGTTTAGTCGTTTAGTGAGAGGCATGAAACAATAGTTACTCACCAACTTGCTACGTAAATGGTGCAGTTTTGTTTCTTTGTTTGGTTGTGTGGACTAAGTTTTTCATGGGATTTTACTTTTTGAATTGAGTTGTTATGGGTTTTTAGAATTCGATTGTTACAAAGAGACTAATTGAAGTTCTTTTGCCCGTAATGATTGTCCGGTGTCATACACATTTGGGTGTGTGGTATGTGGTATTGTTTTTTTTTTTTTACAAATGTCCCTAATCAAAAGCTTAAGAATTTTGAGCTTATTGGAGTGATAATGCTTGACTTCGATTTGTTTAAGTTTTTTTTCTTTTCTAATTAAAAATTTAGAATTTTAGTAGAAGAGCATTCACTAATCACAAATTGGTTGTTTATTGCAACAGTATCGTTCCAAGAATGGGATTAATGTGGGTCTACTTGATCAGTTTAAGAGATGGATCAACTGGCTAAAAGTTTGTTAATGGGTGAGTACGTCATTAATATATATGTGATTTTCGCAATTCTACAACTGAATGAATATGTGGATTTAAAGAATATTTCTGATTTTTTGATTTAGTCCATTTGAAAAACGAAGGAGGGAAAAAACTGAATTTAGTGGAACCATACATTGTCATGCCGTCCCAGTGTTAGTGTTAAAGTGACACTAAATTATCCATACACCAGGGTTTTGAAAATCGGCCGTTACGGCACGTAACGGCCGTTACGTAACGGTAACGACGAGCTCCGATCCCGTTACACCCCGTTATAGCGGGTAGAATAAATTTCACACATGTAACGGCCGTTACGGCACCGTAACGGGATATAACGGGCGTTATGAGAGCGTTACAGTCCGTTACGCTGCCGTAACGGCCTATTTTTGTAGCTTGTACTACTCATCCATGGCTGTTTTGTGGCCGGAAGGGATGACCGGCTAAAAGAGACGGTGAGTGAAGTTTGTGGGGGACAGGCTGTCATGGGTTGGCAGACTTTTGAAAGGCAAAAATCAAGTGGAGCTTTATTATTTTTACAACCTATATAATGAATTGTTATTCATTATCAACAAATTTAATCAATGAATAGATGACAAGTGTCATGTTCTTTTATAGTGTGAAGGAGTGGATTTAAACAAATTAAAAATTTGTAGGTGGTGGGGTCATTCTTGTACAAATTTAACAACTAATAATTTTTATTTACAATTGTAATTTTTTTTAATTTTATCCCAATGATCTAAATTTATTTTGACTACTTCCTAATTTGAATACAATTTTTAAATAAATAGATATTAATTGCTTAAACTAATTTTCTTTCATTTGCTCTAAATTTGGATTAATTAAGCAATTTAGCATATCAAAATCATGAATATAATAAAAAATTATTATAAATTACAAAAAAATTGAATTTATTTTATTTTGATCCAAATATATAGAAATTTTTTATTTTTGCCGATAGTTGTGAATGAATTAACAAAATTCACGACTTCGGTTTCCGTTACTGTTACGTAACGTCCGTTACACCCCGTGTCCGTTACACCGTTACCGATACCGTTACATCACCCGTTACCGTTATTCAGAACCATGCCATACACTCAAGCTGGCTAAATCAAACATAACACACACAGAGATACAAAAATAGAACACACCACAAACACACCGAAACCCCACATACACTTTGAAACCCATTCTTCTTCCCCTATCCTTTCTGCCCCCTCCCCACCCCCCAACACACAAAAAACACAACACACACAGAGCACATATTTGGTGTTAAATTTTGGGGAAGAATAATTCTTGCAAATTCATACTCCACACCAAGTGTTTGTTGAAATGTTTGAGAGAAATATTTTATACTCTACCACTGATTTTTTGTTTGATTGATAGGAATTCACTATATACCCATTCAGTGGGTTGAATTTATTTCTGTCTTTGATAGGTAACTATATTCTTATGACGTTCAATGGATTATGTTCCATGGGTTTTAATTTATTCTCTTCTTTTTTGGGGTATGCTTTTATTTGTTTTTTCACTTTGTTTAATTTTGGGTATGCCATTGATAATAGAATTGTATATGTTTTTTGGGTTTTCATTTGATACTTATTTATTCTTTGGGTTTAGATTGCTTTGAATTGTTTAATAACTGATCAAAGGTTTACAGTTAATGCCATGGATTGTACAATGGGTTTTTTATTTTGAACATTCGTGATGTCAATTTATCAATTAGTTTACTGAGAGTTGCAGTGTTAGTTGAAATTTGGTTATTCTAAAATTAGTTTACATTCATTAATGCTTTAATTGAGTCTGCCTTTTGTTGAATTTAGTCTTTTGTCCCTTAATTTCATGTCCTTTGTTGGTATTCAGTAATTTTGATGGTGAATTTTTTTCGATTTCTATGTTGTTTGATTACTGAGAAAACTTATGAAGCTTTGTTTTTATCCATTTAGTTACATTCTTTTTCTACTTTTATCCAACACACTCTTGAGTCTATTTGGTGGGGGTGATGATGCATGTTGCCAAGGTTTGAATTCTTAGATACTTGGTTTCTTACTGCTCTTTTCTATTTGCACTTCAATAATGGTTGTATGCAAACTATTTGTTATTATGCTTCAATGAAAAGAAATTTATGTTTGACAACTTTTTCTTTCGTGGCATTGCTTTATTTTATTGTCTTGCAAATAGAGGATGTGGTTATATGTGCTGATCTATAAATTCTTGGAGTCTTCCTTTTCAATGAAGGCTTTGGAGACAAAGAAAAAGTTGTTGTGCCGAAGGCCAACGGGTCTAAAAGATACGAAGTCCAAAAAAGTAAGTACATAAATTTGATTATCCGTCGTTATCTGTCCACCAACCTCGACGGAAGCTCTCAACCCCTTTCCCTTCCCCTACTTCTTCTCTTTCGCTAGATCCCCATCCCTTTCTTCCTCATCAATCTAACCACCTTTCCTCATCAAAGCTTCTTGCTGGAACGGACCCAAACCCCAACTCTAAACCTAGGGCTGATGATTCCTGCGCAGCTGTGTGTGATTCTGTACCCACAATAGCTGATCCTATAGATCTGTCCACTAAGGGCAAAGATAGCCACCATTATTGCTCCAAATCTGCTACAAGCGAAGATGGTAGGACCCAGGAGGAGTAATTGTTCAACCAACAAAAGGATTTACCAAATAAAGAAGTTACTGCTCTCACTAATGCCGCTACTACTGTTGAGCGGATGGAAGGTTTTAAAGCTTCATCCCACAAGAGTAGACTTCAAAAGACTGAAATTCTTACTAAAACAGGGGAAAAACCCCTGCTCAGCACAAACCTGCTACTAATGTCCTGTGGAATCAAATGCTATTGTATGCCCAAACCCAAAAACAATCAGGATTGAGCAAGACGCCATGAAATTGCAATACTTTGAACCAAAAAGAGTTAACAACCGTGTTGTTGTTCAACCCCTAGCTGAGGTTGCAAACAAAGGTTGTGCCTTATGGAGAAACTGGCTTGTGGGATACTTCATTGAGAAAAAAACTGTCATTCTTGATCGTGTCTTTCATCGTCCATAAGATTTGGGACAAAATAGGACTGTTGGAGGTCCTGGCTAATGAACATGAGTTCTTCTTCTTCAAATTTGAGGACAAGGAGCCAAGAACTAAAGTGGTGGAAGCTGGCCCATGGTTCTTCCAAGGTAGGCCATTATTCCTTAAGAAATGGCAGTCAGATGTTGCTGTCTCAAAAGAGGACCATTCTGTCATTCTAGTTTGGGTGAAGCTGTATAATATTCCCCTGCAGTACTGGACTTCGAGGGGAATCTATCCTTTTCTCTCTTTCTTCTAGCATTTCTATTCGGTTCATCCTGCTTACCTCGATCGAACTGCTTTCTTCCAACTTGCTCCGTCTCTGGACAAATCGTCGTTGATTTTGGCGTACTTCTCAATTCTCACCATTAGCTTCTCCATGTCCACGGAATGTCTTCTGGTAAGGGACTGATATAAGGGATTTTCTTTTGGCAATACTATCTTGAAGGATGCCATGACAATCTCTATGTTACAAGTCTCAACTTCATTCATTGTTTCCCAGTAACGAGAGCGTAATTCTCTCAAAGTTTCATTGCTTCTCATTTTCAGTGTTAGTAGTGCCCCAACATCTTTGGGTTGTTTGTTACTCGTGATGAATAGAGTTGTGAATTGCTCGGCGAGCTGAGCCCATCTATCTACCGACCCTTTCGACAGACTATCAAACCACTTCATGGCTGACTCCCCGAGGCGGATGGGAAAATTGGTGCAAAACAACCGCTCGTTCTTCCGATGAATGGTCATAAGCTGCTGGTAATGTCTGATGTGGGAGGCTGGATCGGTCTTTCCATCATATAATTTAAAACTAGGCACTGTGAATTGTTTTAGAATCCGACCTTTCTCAATCCACCTGGTGAAAAGGGAGGACTCCGTATCATCTCCATATTCCCCGGTGGCTCTTCTAGCTAGATCCCTAGTCGATTTTTACTTTGGTCTCCTTAGTCTGTTGTTGAGCTCTTTAGTTATGAATTGCTTCCAAGAGTCTTCATCCTAGCCTCGATATCTTTTCTGCTTATGCTTCTCTTCCTCGACATCTTCCCTTTTATCTCGCTTCTTCTAGGGACTCTCTCGTCGGCTTTCCTTGTTACGTCTATCTCTTTTGGTCAATTCCTTCAATTTAGCCTTTAGCTCTTCAATTTCCTTCAACAAATCTCTTTCTCTAGAATAGGATTTCTTGAGCATCTTATCATGCACATCGAGTTGATCTTGTAGGTACTGAACCAGCTTTGCTAGAGTGGGGTTCTCCCCATTGGCACGGAGGGATTTGCCCCCATCGGCATCCTATTGACTCTGATGCTTATGAGGTTTAAAACTTGCTGAGGACAACTTGTCATCCTTATGTGGCTTGGTTGAGTTTTTGTTCATATCCACTCTGATGTCGCTATTGGATGGAAGTGACACTCTATAATTTGGATCGGAATCTTCTAAGGCCAAACTATCTGTAGGTGAGTCAATGACACTTTTTAATCTTGACATTGACTTTTAGTTTCGGGTGATGAAAATCTTCTCACAAACGGCGCCAAAATATAAGAGACAAAAATTGAATACCTCCTACCAAACGATAATTTAATATTTAAGGTAGAGTGTGCTTCTGAACTTGATATTCTAGTCTTCCCTTCGTGCAAAACGAACAATCTGCCCCAGACCAAAGTGTTTCAATTGAAGGCACTTCGATGCTTAAGTCAGTAATGGAACTGAGTGAGTTGCAAGAAAACAAAGAAAGTTCAGCGTACCTTTCACCTCAGCCCCTTGTGCCTTTTATAGAGCTTAGCTTAGTTAGGATCTCTATGGTCTCCGATTCAAGGTGGCACACCTTCTTTCAATTAGGCAATTATGTTCAGAAAGTTGTTGAGATCCTTCTAGCAATTCCTTCTTTGGAGCCTACGATCAGGCTCATTTGTTTGACCATTATGCTTGAATTGTAGGCATCTTCTTAGCACCAAGTTTGTTGTTTGAAACAGCTCGGTCAAGATGATGGTCGAACTCATTCCCTCCTTCCCGAACTCTCTGAATAGTTCGACTGCGATTTGATATCTGAGTCTAGTGACGTCTTTCTCACATGACTAGTTTTGTCGCCCTCACGTGGTGTCATTTAATGTGATCCCATGTGTCATATGGAAAGCAACCCTCTTCAATGATAGACGTGTGTATTTATCTTTTTCATATGTAATCTTCACCCTATAAATATGGTTGAGTTCTATATAATCAATCATCTTCAATAATACATTAATATAATCCATAAAGTTAGGTCCGTGGATGTTAACACATGAATATGTCGAACCAAGTCCAAAAGATTTGCCATAGTTTTTATCCTCGTTGCCATGACGCCAGGGAATTGTTTCCCTTTTCCAAGTCAATTGTGATCTTTGCAAGATTTTGTGACATGGGTCATTAATAATTTAAAGGCAAATGGTACTTTAGCTTCTAAAAGTTTTATAAAAATTTTTACGTTTTTCCTCAAAAGATTAAAAATTTTATATTGCACTCTAAATTTTGTAAAATGGTAGTAATTTGCTCCAATTAGACAACAACACCAATTTTTTCTTTATCTAGCATTCAATGTGCTACGCATGTGATTTGACAATTACTTTGTTCTAGAACAAAGTAAACTTCGTAAACAATTTTAAGGGATAAGTGATATTAAAATATCTTCGGTAAATTTTATAAATGCCCTTTAAACTATGACTTTTGTTCTATTCCCTTAACTTTTTTTTTTTCTAATTTATCCCTTGAGCTATCTAATTAGATTCAATCGTCAGTCTGGCACTTTTTGCTATTTTTTTATGTTAAATAACACAAATTCAAACCTTCAACCAAAACTCAAGTTAAGGGAAGGTGTAAATTGAAGTGTATTTTTTTCTTTTCTTTTTTCTAAGGGTATTTTTATCCAATAACGTTTTTAATGGTATTTTTGTCCTCTAGGCTTTAAAAGTTTACGGTTTGGATTTAATGACTTAGAATTCCAATCCGATGGAGCTACCGCCCAAAAACTCTAATTAATATAAGTTCTCAATTCATTTATATATTGGCGAGATTGAATGAGTTAATATATAATAAGTTAAAATTCTCACATCTATTTATACGCATCATTTGACTCCATTGTAATTTTTTTTTTTTTTTTTGAGCAAACAAATTTTTATGCATGTGGAGAAATACAAAGTTGTTGTTGAGATTTATAAAAAAGACTTTACGAAATTAGTCAATTACAAATATGATCTTAACAATATCTGCTCAATTTATAATCTTATATAGTTGGTCGTGTTTAGTAGGTTTGTGTGGTGTTTAGTTGGATTTATACCGACCCACTTATTGGAAGGGTCTAATAAGTTCACATGTTTATCACCTGAATGTACTAAGACTATAGTTAAACTCATTAATTCTGTATCAATTTCTTATGAGGTTATAATATCGTACGAGGGGACTCAATACGTTAAGTGCGTGACCCATATCTGGTCTCTGAAATGGCTCGCGTGCAGTGCAGCCACCTGCCAGCTCAGCCACCCTGGAAATGCTCTCAAAGGTTTCTTCATCGGGGTCAAGGGATGGGTCAATAGCCTTTCGAATGTTGTCCTTGTTGACTAGCACCTTGCGGAACCATGTGACCAATTGAGCCCTCTCTTCTGGCACAGTCTCATCTAATGCTTGTCTACCACTGATTATTTCCATCAACACCACTCCAAAAGCATAAACATCCACTGTTGTAGTCACTCCTCCAGTTGCTGTTAAAAACAAAGGAAAATAGATTTATTTTTTCTTCACTAATTCAAATCATGTTTTATTGAATAGACAAGCTAATGGTAAGTTCAATATAAATGGCAGAATAATTACATTTTAAAGAGGTTGTGTGACTTGTAATTATGTAAAAATAAATGAACGCAATAGTTGTTATTACTGTCATCAGTAGATAT
>JAHQCQ010004618.1:0-17673 GCA_023539305.1 Ilex asprella | reverse complement strand
GACCACCCATTTTATATGTTTTTACAAACCTTGTTTGAGTTTGGGAATATTTTGCTACAGAGCTTCGTGCTCATCCCCTACAATTACATTTTTCAGATTTAGTGCTAGAGGAGGATCTCGGCATTGACGAGTCAGGACATTGGGAGGCTCCACTCGAGGGGAACCTAGATCCCGAGGTGGACATTTAGAATCGTGGTTTCTTTTGTACTAGACTAGAAAATTCTTTTGGACATTGTGTAGTCTAGTTTCTTTTGTAATTTTAGCTGCGCTAAAATATTAAATTTTCATTGGGAATGTAAAGGCCAAAGATGGCATATTCTTTTGGGATATTGATGTAAATGTTATGAATCATTGTTATGAAGTTTTCTTTATTGATGGTTTATCTTAGTGCTCTTATGATATGAATGGTTATTGAATGTAATGCCGTCCAGGGTGTATTTTGGGGTGTTACATAAATACTCTTTCAAGATTTTCTAAAATTAAGTGTAATGAATAATCATATACTGAAAAGTCGTCCATAAAGACTTCTGGATTTCATTCTACCATATCACTGAATATACTTAACATAAACTTCTGAAAAGTAGCTGGGGCATTACAAAACCCAAAAGGCATCCTTTTATAAGCAAACGTACCAAAAGGACATTTAAATGTTGTTTTTTCTTGATCATTTATTGCAGTTTCAATCTGATTATAACTAGAATATCCATCTAGAAAACAATAATATGCATGACCAGCTATTCTTTCAAGTACTTGATCTAGGAATGGTAACAGAAATTGATCCTTTCTAGGAAGGAAATTTAGCTTTCGATAGTCAATACATACACGACAACCAGTGACTGTACGCATCGAGAATAATTCATTTTTTATATTCTTTATTACCGTGATACCAGATTTTTTTGGAACTACTTGTGTAGGAATAACCTATTTACCATCAGATATAGGATAAATTATAAGTACGTTAGTACGAACTATTACTTTTAAATGTGGATTTAATCTTCTTTTCATTGGACGAGATGGTTTAGCATCTCCTTCTAAATAAATACAGTGAGTACATAAAAGTGGGCTTATACCTTTACATCTGCTATTGTACATCCAAGAAGACTTTGGTGATTTTTTAAAACTTTTGTTAGTTCTTTTTTCCTAAATTTTCGATAATTTTGATGATATGATCACGGGATGAATTTCATATTTTTCTAAAAAAATATATTTTAGATTAGTTGGAAGCGATTTTAAATCTAGTTTAAAGATTTTGATATTAGACTCTACAGATTTAGACACCAGAATTTCACCTTCTAGATTCTCTATATTTTCAGATTCAGCATTAGGTATAGATTCTAATGCAGATAATTCTTTTTCCAAGAAAATCTTTTCAAAAAAACTTTGAGTTAGTGTCTCAACACAATATACTTCATGCACTTCATCTTCTTCTCTAGATTGATTTGCATTGTTAAAAACATTCAATTCTAAGGTCATGTTTCCAAATGAAAGTTTCATAATTTCATTCCAACAATTAATTAATGCATTTGATGTAGCTTGAAATGGTTGACCTAAAATAAGAGGTATGTATGCAAATGCATGACAAATTGGTTGCGTATCTATGACAATAAAATCTGCTGAAAAATAGAATTGATTAACTTGGACAATAACATCTTCCACAGTTCCTCGTGGAATTTTTATTGATTGGTATTCTAGTAATAGTGTAATATTGGTAGGTTTTAACTCACTTAATCCTAGTTGTGTATATACTGAATATGTCATTAAATTATAACGGGATCCAAGATCTAGTAGAGCTTGTTCAATTCAAAAATTTTCAGTAAGGCATGAAATTGTTGGACTACCAGGATCTTTGTACTTAAGAAGCATGTCATGTTGTATTATTGTATTAACTTGTTCAATTAAAAATGATTTCTTTGGTACATTAGTTCTTCTTTTTATCGTGCAAAGATCTTTAAAAAAATTTGCATATGATGGAACTCTTTTTATTGCATCCAACAAAGGAATGTTAATTTTAACTGTTTAAACCACTCAAAGATTTCAGATTGATCTTTTTCAGATGAAGGTTTCTTGACCCTTTGAGGAAAAGGTAAATGAATAGGACATGGAGGATCTTTTTCACTTTGTATTTCTGGTTGCTTTTTGACTAAAGGTTTAGATTCAAGTGGTTCATTTACAGGAATTGATTTATGTATTTTTTTTTGGTATTTTGGGTTTAATAATTTTATCAATTACCTTACCACTTCTCAGTGTTGTGATTGTTTGTACTTGACTTGGTGAAGCTTCAAAGGATACAAAATTAGTTTGACTCTGACTTTGTGGAGGTTTAGGTTTAGGTTGAGATGAGAATTTTCCTTTTTCTGTAGTACTTAAGGACTGGGTCAACTTAGTGAGATGACTCTTGATATCTTCAATACTCTGTGAAGTTTGAGTTTTAAAATCATTAAATGCTTGAGTTGTTTGAGTATTAAAACTTATTTGACTTTGAATAAATTGATTCATATTGTCTTCCAGAGTTCTTCTCTTAGGAGGTTGATACAGTTGATATTGTTTATGATTTTGTAGCTGTGGTGGACCTTGTGTTTCATTTGTAAGTTGTGTATTTCTCTAACTAAAATTTGGATAATTTCTCCATCCTGGATTATAAGTTTCAGAATATGAATTTGAATATGGTTTAGTATAAGTTGGAGCAACATTAGATTGTTCAATTAAAACTTCTTTAAAAGCGGGTATAATTGGACATTCCCCAGCAGGATGTCCAGACGATGCACAAATTTCAAATACTTGATCAGTAGAAGAAACAAGAGCTACTTACTTAATTTTATTCCCCTCTAAGGCTTCCAATTTTTGAGATAAATTAGTCATTTTAGCTCTTAAATCTTTATCTTCTTTCAATACATATTTTGCTCTTTCAGATGTAGATGACTTATTTTCCATAATGTTTAAAGAAGTTGAGTCCCACATTTGGGGACTCTCTGAAATAGTATCAAAAAATTGAAATGCTTTTTCTGGATTTTTACTCATAAGCTCTCATTCGGCCATCATTTCATAAAATTGTCGCATTACAGAAGTAAAAACATCATAAAAGAAACCAACTAAAGTCTAGTTTTCAAATACATGATTTGGACAAGCTTGGAGAAGATCCTTAAATTTTTCCCAACATTGAAACAAAAAATTCTTTTTCTTTTACAACAAAATTCATTATTTGAGGTCTTAATGCATTAGTTCAATGCACAGGAATTTTTCTTTAAAAAAACTCAGTTTGTATAGCTTGCCAACTTGTGATAGAATTTGCTCGTAAAGAGTTAAGTCATAGTTTAACTTTATCTTTCAAAAAAAAAAGGAAAAAGTTTTACTTTGACCATTTAAGAATTATCTTATACAGTTCCACAGACTTCAAATTCTTTCATAAGAACATAAGAGTTTTCAGTTTCTAAACCATGGAACTGTGGTAGTACT
Organism: Ilex asprella; assembly: GCA_023539305.1. NCBI lineage: Eukaryota > Viridiplantae > Streptophyta > Magnoliopsida > Aquifoliales > Aquifoliaceae > Ilex > Ilex asprella. The sequence continues at coordinate 14,220 of JAHQCQ010004618.1, read as the reverse complement.
TGTATTGTTCCTAGCTTAATATTAATATTTGAAGCATCTGTTGAAAAAACAAAATATGACAGGATATTTGTAACACCCCGCATTCCCTTTAATATATGTATATAAATATATAGAAACTACTTGTGGTAATAGCGTGGATATGTGTAGTGATGTGTGTTTTAATTTAATAGGTTGGAAAAGTAAAAATTTAGAATGTTAGTAGAAATCATAGTTAAAGCTAGTTTAGCTAGGGAATGGGTGACATGAATTGTAAAAGAACTTCTAACAACTATGTTTGGGGTACAAATGTAGGTTGTGAAAGTTTGGGTTGGTTTTGGAAGGGTTTAGGATGGATTGGAAATGAAAAATGGAGGAAAAAGGCAAAACTGGGCAAAACCCTACCGGTACAGTCTACCGGTAGAGTATTGTACTGGTACAGTCTACCGGTACACTTTGGTCCAGAGAGTTCGAGCTACCGGTACAGCCTACCGGTAGAGTATTGTACCGGTAGAGCCGAAAGAATTTTGAAACTTAAATGTCGCGATCTTGGTCCCATTTTAACCTTATAAATACCCAAGGTCGTCTATTTTGGCTCTATTTCGGCCACTCCAACATTAGAAACCCTAAGAGAGAAAGAAAGGAAGAGAAGAGATGAAGAAAGGAAGAGAAAAATAAGAGTCTAAAGGGGTTATCCAAGATAAAAAATCTAGCTTCCAAGAACACAAGGTAGGGGTTTTCTCCCTATTCTCTTACATTGAGGCTAGGTTTATTTATATGTAATCTTTGACTCTAAATGTTATATATATGCTATCAAATATGTAATTCTTGATATCCTTGCAAATCTCACCTTGTCTTGAACAATTTTAGACTCGGGCAACCATTAAATCTCCTTTCTTGCTTCCAAACCCTAGCTTTCAAGGGGAATGTTCTTTCTCTTGATTTCTCCTTGGTTCTAGATTCTCAACCTTAAATATTAATGTGCTTTACCTATGTTGTGCTTGGGTAATCAATAATTCTCTTGGTATGCCTTGAAAACCCTAGTTTTCAAGGGAAATATTGTTTCTTTTGATTTATCCTTTGTTATTGATTTCAAGCTCGATATTCGTTTGCTGTCGATTTCAATACTTAATTGTTCCTTAATTCTTGACTCTAACTTGATATTTGTTGTTATGGATTCAAGACTTGATTTACCCTTTATTCTTGATTCCAAGCTTGATAATGGTTGTCATGGATTCAGGACTTGATTTGTCCTTTGTTCTTGAGTTCCAAAGCTTGATCATTCATCTGTTCTTGATTTCAAAACTCTAGGGATTTGTATTGAACAATAAAATGATACTTTTGATGATCTCATCTACTTTTTCTTAAATATTCTTTATGGAAAATATCACTTGCGAAAGTTGTGGATTTGAGAAATTGTTGGATATGTGTGAGAATTGTTGGTATTGTAATTATGAAAGGTTGTTTGGATGGACATGGGTGAGAAGTTCCTTGTAAGGATGCTCATACCACAGAAAAACTAAATTGTGGAACTTGCTTGTTAATTGAGAAATGAGGGTGTATTGTATCCCTTGTATGGTTGCACGATATGAACATAGGCTACTATTGACAGGATATCATGGAGTGGGTAGACGTCCTCTTTGGTAAGAGCTTTTCCTACCACTCATAGTAGGGTTAGTGCTTTGGTAAGACTAAACCACTATTGCTCACGGGGTAGCATTGGTAAGTACTTGCGTGGGACATGATATCTGTGATGGTGACCATGCGGGGTCTGGCTTCATAATTGAGATACGAGTACCGTCGTGTATCGTTCATTCTACCATAGATGGTTTCTACAAGAGTCCTGGGGTAGTATGGGATGCCACGAGAACTTGTGGAAACGGTGTATGGTGGAAATGAATTATAAATTATATATGGATTATGCTTTGGAAATTGGTTGTCAGCTCTACTTGGTTTCGCTTCTTTATTTATCCATTTCAATTACCGTTGTTATTTAAACTTGAGATCTGTATAAACGTCCCGGTTTTGTTTCAAAAGCTATATATGTTATTTTTGAAATGAGACCGACCCGTTTTACATGTTTTTCTAAACCTTGTATGAGTTTGGGAGAATTTTTCTACAGAGCTTCGTGCTCACCCCCTACAGTTAAACCTTTTTAAGATGTTGGGCCAGAGGATGTACTCGGTGCTAACGAGCCGTACCTTGGGGAGGCTTCACTAGAGGGATACTTGGATCCCGAGTGGGACATCTAGAGATGTAGTTTACTTTTTGTTCTAGACTAGAATACTATTGTGGAAACACTGTATAGTCTAGATTTCTTTTATAATTTTCGCTGCGCTATAATAGTAAATTTTCATTGGGAATGTAAAGGCCAAATAGGGCATATTCTTTTGGGATATTGATGTAAATGTTATGGATTACTGTTATGAAGTCTCTTTATTGATGGTTTATGTTAGTGCTCTCATGGTATGAATGGTTATTGAATGTAATGCCGCCCAGGGTGTATTTTGGGTTGTTACAATATTAGTTTGTGTAGGATGTAGATATTTTTTTAATGATCGGGCATTTTTGTCACGTCCCAAAAATTTTCTTTTTTAAAAAAAATCTGGGTGTAATTAAAAAAAATTAACACCGAATTTATGATAACCTTCCTTATATTATTATATTTCGCGTACGAGAGCATAATTTTCACATGACCATCTCAAATATTCTGGATACTACATAGAGACTAATATTAATAGCAGACTTTATGTGAGATCCTAGTATCCCACATCAGCTAGGGAGAGGAAAGTTGCTAGGTTTATAAGTAAGCCCCTCACCTTACATGACATAAGGCCTTTTCCCAGGGGTATTGGGAGAAACAAAACCGTGAGGGCCAGTGGGCCCAAAGCGGACAATATTATGTCATGTGAATGGTGGAGTGTTACAAAGTGGTATCAGAGCCGACTCTCGCTCGGACCGAGTGTGGGGCCCAGTCGTGCTAGCGTGTAGTGGGCAGGCAGGTAGCTGGCAGGCTGCTGCACGGGGACGTGCAGCCCTAAGGGGGTGGATTGTGAGATCCTCGTATCCCACATCGGCTAGGGTGAGGAAAGTTGCTAGGTTTATAAGTAAGCCCCTCACCTTACATGACATAAGGCCTTTTTCCAAGGGTATTTGGAGAAACAAAATCGTGAGTGCCAGTGGGCCCAAAGCGGACAATATTATGTCATGTGAAGGGTGGGGTGTTACACTTTATCAGTTGTATATTCAGCCTGTCTTCCTGCCCCACTTCATGTCTCTGAAAAATGTTAGATAGGGATGAGCTCACCAGCTCAGTAGGATAATATATTATCAATGACTATCAAGGTTTTAAAACAATACATAATATAGTTAAACAACATATAGTTGCAGGAATAGAGCAAAATAATGAATCAAATAAATAAATAAATTTTAAAACATATCGATCATATCAATCCGTCAATTTTTTAGTCCACGCATGAACTGCCTTCAAATTTTTTTTTTGGGGTCTTGCACTGTAACGCCCCAAATACCACCATGAATCGCATTACATTCTAAAACCATTTACATCATAAGTGCACTAACAAAAATCCATCAATAAATAAGACTTTATAAAGTCATTCATAGAATTTACATCATTATCCCAAAAGAATAGACCCATCTTTGCTTTTACATTCCAAAAGTTAACTAATGTACCGCAATGGAAATAACAAAATAAAACTAGACTTCACAAGGTTCAAAATAAATATCCTAGTCTAGAACAAAAGAAAGTGTATATCCTAAGCGTCCACCTCGGGATTTATGTCTCCCTCTATTGGAGTTTCCCAATGTCTTGGCTCGTTAGTTCCGAGCTCCTCCTCTAGAAAAAAACTTGAAATATGTTGTTGTAGGGTGTGAGCACGAAGCTCGGTAGCAACATTCCTCCCAAACTCGAACAAGGTTTATAAAAGCATATAAAATGGTCGGTCTCATTTCACATAGAGCATATATAATCTTTGAAGTAAAACAGGGACATTTTACAACGGATCTCAAGTTTAAATAGCAATAGTAATAGAAATGAACAATAACAACCTCGTTCCAATAAACATCCATTTCCAACATATAACCCATTTTCCAGACATGACATATAATTGTCCTTCAAGGCATGAGCGTCCTTACAAAGAATCTCTCACCTTCAAGGTTAGGTTTCTCAAGTATTCTTACAAGGAACCTCTTGAGAAAATCACATTCTGTCCTTTTTTGGCATGTGCATCCTTACAAGGAACCTCTCACCCTCAAGGTTTGATTTCTTAAGCATCCTTACAAGGAACCTCTTGAGAAAATCACATACTGTCCTCTTTTGGCATGAGCATCCTTACCAAGAACCTCTCACCCTCAAGGTTTGGTTTCTCAAGCATCCTTACAAGGAACCTCTTAAGAAGGAATGAGTATCCTTACAAGGAACCTCTCACTCATGTTTGTCCAAACAACCATACAAGTAATACATTATCCACTATTTTTTCAAATACTCAACAATTTCACAAATCCCCAATTTACAAGCAATTTCTAAGAAAATCCCCAATTCTCACAAGTGATATTCCCAATGGACCAAATTTATTAAAGGTACAAGAGATCATTCATAATTTCATTTCAACACTCAAAACCAAACCAATTTATCGAATTTATAAGCATACCTCAAAATTTTCAAATTTAGCATGTGACACTTTCAATAACCAATTAAGAAACTAGCAAGAGATGAACAATAATATCATTTTATTATTCAATAGGAAACTCTAAGATTTTGAAATCAAGAATCAAAGAAAGATTTAGAGAAAGGTTCTTCTATCTTGAAAACTAGGGTTTTGAGTAAAGGAAAACGAATTTAATGGTTAACCAACCATAGTATTCAAAACATGGTAATATACACAAGGATGTCAAGAATCAATGATTTAATATCATACATATTAGCTTTAGGGAGAAAAGAATACATATATATAAGCCCTAGCCTCAATGTAAGAGAATAGGAAGAAAATTCCTACCTTGTGTTCTTGAAACACTAGGTTTTGATTTAGTCCAAGGTGCAAATCCCCTAAAATCTTGTGTTTTTCTCTTCCCTTCTCCCTTTCTTCTCTTCCTTTCTTCCTCTCTAGAGTTTTCTAAGGTTAGAAGGGCCGAAATAAAAGCTAAAGAGGCGTCTCTAGGTATTTATAAGGAAAAAATAGACCACAAATCGCGATATTAAACTGTCAGACCTCTTCCGGCTGTACCGGAATAAAGTACGGGTACGTCTAACTCTGTGTACCAAATTATTCTGGAACACAGTACCGGTACGGTTTAGTGCCGGTACCCAATACCGGTATGGTGTAGCCCATTTTTGTACATTTCCTCCGTTTTTCATTTCCAATCCATTCTAAACCCTTCCAATGTCAATCTTGTAAAAACCCGAATAAATTTAAACTTTGGTACATAAAGGGCAAAACGGTAAAATTACCACCTTAGTTCGAGTTGTAAACCTAAAATTTTTTAGAGCACGGATGACGAAATGGACCACACCGTTGGATTTTTCTCGCAAAATCTAGTGACCATGTCAAATTTCAACAAATTCTGAGATAGTCGAGTTTTTCGCGTTTTACGAGGTAGTCGGGCCTCGGGAGACCCAAATACGAATTTTTTGAGAAAATTATGATATTTTTGAAATAAATGAAGTCAATATAAATTAAAAATATTTTGGGTTTGAACCAGAGCGAAATTTAATCGTTTCGTGACGAAAACATACCCCAAATTAAAAAGGGTCGTGTGGCGCATTGTGGGCCAAGTATCCTAAAAAAATAAATAGGGGGAAAAATCTGATTTTTTTCCATTATTTCAGCCCATGTTCAGCCGATAGAAGAGAGGGAAAGAGAGAAAAATACTCAACTTCTCTCTACGATCTACGGAGCTAGAGAGCTCAAATCTGTTCGGGCCAAGAAAGAAAGTTGATCTCCTCGACAAGGGCTACACATACACACCAAAAAGAAGGGCTTTCACTGAAGGTGGGAAAACCAAAAATTTAAGGAGAAGGATTTGAGCTAGGGTTGATTTTTTTGGAGTTTCCCAAGGGCATTCCTCACGCTACAAGAGGTAGAGTTTTTCTGCTACTTAGGTGCATTCATAACCTAAAATGTTATATTGAAATGGGTAGGTTGATAGATATGTATATCACTTGCCTATTGAAAGGAGATTTAATGAAATGGGTATGAAAATGAGTGTAGAAATAGATTACGATAAATTCCTAGCTTGGAATTGAAATGTGGTAATTTATTTTGGGAAAGTCCATGGGAATTGGTGTCATATGCGCATGTTGTGTGCTTAAATTATGCCTTGGTGAAATGAGTATTGAAATTAGGTAGAATATGTTCTATCTTGAAATGGGTATGTAGAAATTACTTAATGTAATTTCTTGAATTATGTGAATTGTGGGCATGCTATGTGTTTTCATAATGTCTTGATATGAAAGTGTGTTATTTGCCTAATATGAGATAACATGCTTGGATATGAGTTTTGGATGAAATGTTGATAAATGCATTTTAGTTTATTGACATTGTGAGACATGAAAGTTATATTCTTTGATATAATTTGTCATGGATTATATGAATTGGATTCGAAATGGCTCAGATGGCATATTGAACATTGTAGTCGAGTTACAATGAGACATTACATTGCATATGCGCAGAAACATTGTATTAAATGAGTGGTTGTGCATGAAAGGAGTCAACACCACATGGGTGGATGACGAGTGGGCTCGAGGGAGCTAAGTCAATGACTTGGCCGAGTCGCACGGTTTACATGGTGCGAGGGTTGGGGTTAGCAAGAAGGGCTAGAAGATCCCTTAGGTGTAAGACCCGATGATTTGGATACGCACTTCCGCTGGTATTAGTTCATAAAGTGTGTCGGTGTACGCGGGACCGTTGGTGGAAGTCCATAAATCCCGTGTCAGTTGGGTGCCGTTGGTGGAAGTCCATAATACTCACCCCAAACAAGACTCTGAATTGATAATGTCATTTGATGTATAACATAAATGACTGAATTGTACACATGGAAAATTGCATGTGTTGGCAAGCCGAGGAGGGCTCGGGATCATAAATGATGGGTGATTGCACATTAGCAATTGCATGTGTCGAAGAGTCGAGAAGAGCTCAATTTGGTGCTGAGAGTGAGTCTCATCTCATTCCATAGCATTGCTTTGCAAATTTGTAACATTGATAACATATTCATGGTTGGAATGTGTGCATGGTGAATTGGTTGCATGTGAGCATTTCATGTGCATTTTGGTTGGGGAGTAGCCTATTTAGGGAATACTTTATTGAGCTTGACTCACCTTTTATGGGAAAATATTTCTGGTGCGGGGCTTGTGCCAGTGGATGGCTCTCACTTTGAGCCTCATGGATGAAGAAGCTGGAATGTGACTTTTATTTTGAGTAAATTGTAAAGACATTACAATGAATATTTATTTTGGCATGTAATTAAATGAATTCGCATGCAAATGTTGTAATAGATCTTATATAAACCAAGTTGGATGCCCAAATACATGTTAAGTAATTGTTGGGTTGGTTTTAGTAAGGTTTGAATTGAATTGGAAATGAAAAACAGGGGAAACAAGAAAAATCTGGGAAGACTGTACTAGTACGGTTCAGTACCGGTATAGCGTAACGGTACGTTTTGGTCCAGAGGGTTCGACGTAATGGTACTGCATACCGGTACTGTCTGCAAATTTCTGAAATTTTAATACTGTTCTCCTATGCTTTTGGACTTGTTTTTTTTTTTTGGTTCAAATGATACAAATGGGTTCTAAATGAACTATTTTGTGGCATGTTGGATCTCAGGAGAATTAAATGATAAAGAGAACACGGGGTATATACGTGGGTTATAATCCCGATTAAGCGAATTTGTATGGACATAAGGTCTGGAATTGAGGCAAGAAAGGTTATTTTTGCTGGTTGACGGTTGGTCAATGGTTTAAAAAGGACCCCCAGTTTTAGGGGCGTCACAGCTTGGTATCAGAGCATAGATATACGAATTATCTAGGGATTGATGGGCATTGGGTTTGAACCATTGCATTCCATGTGAACTTCATGTTATGTGCTTTAAATTGCTATATGTTATGTGATAATTGTTATGTGAATTATATACATGGTAAAATGTGTATGAAATATGGACACACTAGGGTTAGAAGACATAACCTTGGGGGTGAAAAATGGTGAATGGGATGGTTCAGGGGTTTAAATGTCTGCCAACACGAAACACACGCTCTACAAAGGGGACAATGCAAAAATTCTCAAATTTTGCACTTGATCCCTAGTTGGGGATACTAAGTTAGTGTGCTTTTCCATTTGACATGTGTGTAGATGGCAAGTAGAGGAAGGGGACGCCGAGGTGGTGGGTGGAACAATAATCAACCACCACTGGCCTTCGACCAACAAGCATTTAACAAAAGTATGGGCATGATGGCAGCTTCCATTGCACAGGCTATCGCCAATTCAAGTCTCGGAGGTGCAAGTAACTTCCAACACTTCAAGGCACATAAGCCTCCAGTTTTTAATGGAGGAGCGGATCCGATGATGGCAGGCCATTGGTTCCGACAAGTAAATAAGATCTTAAAGGCTATGGAGATCACCTTAGATGCCTCTAAGATAAGACTAGCAGCATTCCAGCTAGAAGGAGAAGCCCATGTATGGTGGGATTGGGTAACGGATTCCAAGAACTTGGAGGCCATGACATGGGGAGAGTTCCAAGAACTCTTCATTGGTAAGTACTTCCCAACGGCCACTCAACACGCAAAGGCCTGGGAATTCCTAGAATTGAAACAAGGGACAATGACAGTAATGGAGTACATGGCCAAGTTCACCAAACTAGCCCATTTTGCCGATGATTACATGGCCACTGACATGGCCAAAGTGAGAAAGTTTGAAGATGGTTTGAAATTTTCCATCCGAGGAAAGATTATGGGCCTCCGCCTGCAAGACTTGGATACATTGGTCGAAACAGTTATGGCCATTGAGAGAGAGTTTGAAGACGCACGAAGCATCCTAGAGGCGGGTGCTAAGGACAAGAAGAAGGAGGGCCTGTAATTTTCTTCTAGCCCGGGGAAGAAGTAAAAGACTTCTACCCCACAAGGGTCTCAAAGATAAGGCCGCGGCCATCAGGGCAAAGGCCAAGGTCGATCCTCCCAAGGTGGGGGAAACTTCATGACTACCTACTAGACAGGCCAGAAGACTTGTTTTCTTTGCCACCAGCCCGGTCACATAAAGCGGAATTGTCCTCAAAGGCAAGGATCTCGGGATTTCAGGACATCTCAGTCCCAATCTTTAGTGGGGTAGCCACAGACGCCCTATATTCCTCCCTACCCCGTCACGGGCCAGGGTGGTCAGTATTAGTTCCAAGGTGCTACTCAGGCCCCTACCACTTTTCGAGCAGGGACTCTGCAGTCAGGCCAGATGGGCCAGGGCATGGGTAGAGGTCGAGGGCAAGGAATGCAGGCCAGAACTTCGGGGACCCAGGGGCGTGTCTATGACATGGTGCCACAAACTAAACCAGCGGATCATTCGGTGATACAGGGTACATTTATACTCTCTCGCTTATGGGCTAGGGTGTTATTTGACTCGGAGCATCACATTCATTCATTTTTGCATCATGTGTAAAAGATTTGGGCTTAGAGGTTGAAACATTGGAAGTGTCGTTCCATGTGAGTTCTCCCCTATGAGCTAGGGTGAGGGTTGATCAGATATGTCAGGGGTGTGAGTTAGAGATATCAGTGGTCCTACTCACCGTAGACCTTAGGTTCATGGACATGTCGGAGTTCGATGTCATCCTTGGGATGGATTAGTTGGCGGCACATCGGGTTGTCATTGATTGTGACTGGAAGAGAGTCACTGCTTATACACCTGAAGGTGTTTGTTTCAAGTTTCAGGGGGAAAAACATTACGCTTTGCCCCAAGCCGTGTACAACTCTCAATGGTACGGGCAGTTGATGGGTTGGCTTGCGAACCTTACTCTGAAGGACGAGGCGAGACATGAGTTGGGCCTACCTCAGGTTGTTTGTGAGTATGCAAATATTTTTCTGAACGAGCTACCGGGATTACCTCCCCATAGGGATGTGGATTTTAGCATTGAGTTACACCCCGACACTTCGCCTATTTCTATGACTGCATAGAATGGCACCAGCTGAGTTGCAAGAACTCAAGGTTCAATTACAAGAATTGTTGGACAAAGGTATTATTAGGCCCAGCGCTTCACCATGGGGCGCTCCAGTATTATTTGCTAAGAAGAAAGACAAGACTCTTTGGCTATATATAGACTATCGACAATTAAACCGGGTAACTATCAAGAATAGGTACCCTTTGCCAAGGATTGATGATTTGTTTGATCAACTGAAGGGAGCACGGGTCTACTCCAAGATAGATCTCCGCACGGGCTACCATCAGTTGAGGATTAGGGAGGCGGACATCCCTAAGACAGCGTTCAGAATACGGTATGGGCATTTGGAATTCATAGTGATGCCATTTGGGTTGACAAATGCCTCGACGACATTCATGGATCTCATGCATAGGGTGTTCCAACTCTACCTAGATCAGTTTGTTGTGATTTTCGTTGACGACATCTTGATCTACTCCAAGTGGAAGGAGGAGCATGAGGGTCACTTGAAGATTGTTCTTCTGACCTTGAGAGACCATCAGTTGTACGCCAAGTTTAGTAAATGTGTATTTTAGCTGACTGAGGTGAAATTTTTGGGACATGTAGTGTCGGATTCGGGCGTGTTAGTGGACCCAGAGAAGATTGAGGCAGTCACGAATTGAGAGAAGCCGAAGTCAGTCTTCGAGATACGTAGTTTCTTAAGATTGGCAGGGTACTATAGACGGTTCGTTGAGGACTTCTCTCGATTAGCTGCACCTATGACGAAGTTGACCCAAAAATAGGTCAAGAATGAGTGGAATGATTCTTGTGAGAAGGAATTCCAGGAGTTAAAGAGGAGGTTAACTTCAGCTCCTATTTTAATAGTTTCGGAAAGGGGGCAGAGGTACACAGTATATTATGATGCCTCGAAGGATGGACTGGATGTGTCTTGATGTAGTCCAAAAGGGTGGTTGCTTATTGTTCTCGACAGTTGAAGAATCATGAGTAGAATTATCCCACACATGACATGGAATTGTCGGCTATTGTCTTTGCCTTGAAGGCTTGGCGCCACTATTTCTATGACGAGAAGTTTGAGGTATTTTCGGACCACAAAAGTTTGAAATACATCTTTACACAACGGGACCTCAACATGAGGCAATGTAGGTGGATGGAGTACTTGGAAAATTACTACTTCACTTTGCATTACCATCTCGGTAAGGCAAATGTGGTGGCGGATGCACTCACCCGAAAGGCACAGGGAGTCTTGGCTAGTGTGACTTCCCGGGCGTGGCTCATGTTCGAGACTGTGGGGTAGTTTGGGCTACATTATATGGGTCAGGCTCAGAGTACTTTGGAGAGTTTGGAGACTATGTCTTACCTACTGAGCAAGGTGATTGAGTCCTAGAGTCAGGATACGGAGCTGTTGTCCATCCGAAACTGCGTATAGGCAGGTACAAGTGATGAGGGCTAGGCCATTCACTCGGATGGTAGTCTTTGGTATCGAGGAAGGGTAGTGGTTCCTCAGTTGACGGGTCTATTAGAGGAGATCCTTAGGGAGTTTCATTGCTCCCGTTTTGTAGTTCATCTAGGTGGCCCGAAGATGTACTATAATCTTCGTTGCCAGTATTATTGGAGTGGGATGAAGAAGCACGTTGGAGACTTTGTCAGTAGATGTCTCACGGGTCAACAAGTTAAGGCTGAACACCAAAGATCAGCAGAGTTACTCTAGCCATTGGAGATAATAGAGTGGAAGTGGGAGTATATCACGATGGATTTTGTGACCTACTTTCCACGAACATCGCAGGGACGTGATGCGGTGTGGGTGATAGTAGACCGGCTTACAAAGTCGGCACACTTTTTGGCGGTGTGGAAGACCTACAGATTGGAAGAATTCTGTAAGCCGTATATACGGGAGATAGTTTGGCTACATGGTGTGCCCATAACTATAGTATCGGATCGGGACCCTAGGTTTATGGCTCACTTTTGGGAGACTTTCCAGCGAGCCAAAGGGACGCAGCTGACGATGAGTACAACTTTTTATCCCCAGACGGATGGTCAGTGTGAGAGGACCATCCAGATTTTAGAGGACATGTTGCGGGCATGCGTCCTAGATCTTATGGATAGCTGGGAAGAACATTTACCCTTAGTGGAGTTCGCCTACAACAATAGTTATCAGGCAAGCATACAGATGACACCCTATGAGGCACTATATGGGAGGCCTTGTCGTTCTCCGGTTTGTTGGACAGAGGTTGAAGAGAAACCCTCTACGAGTCCAGATTTAATTAGGGACACTTCAACGAAGGTAGACCTAATTAGGAAACGTCTTCTTACTGCTTAAAGCCACCAGAAGAGCTACTCCAACAGACGGCGACGACCTCTAGAATTTGAGGTGGAAGATCACGTCTTCTTAAAAGTGACACCTAAGAGAGGAGTGGTCAGATTCGAGAAGCAAGGGAAGCTGTCGCCGAGGTTTATTGGGCCCTTCGCGGTACACGAGAAAGTGGGTACAATGACTTACAGGTTGGCATTACTGTCAAATTTATCGGGTATTCACGCGGCATTCCATGTCTCTATGCTCCAAAAGTATACTCCAGATCCGACACATGTGGTTGATTGGGGTGAGTTAATGGTTGATGCAAATGGGACCTTTGAGGAGGGACCGGTGTGTATCATGTATAGCCAGGGGCAAGTTTTGCGAGGCAAGACTGTGAGACTAGGGAAGGTGCTATGGAAACAACGGGGAATGGAGGAGGCGACATGGGAGCGTGAGGACATCATTCGTGCCAATTATCCGTTCTTGTTAGAGGATGGAGGTACGGGTTCATGGTTTTAAGTATAAAGTTACTTGTTTCATGTGCATGTAGTTATGTGTGCATTGTGCATGAATTTCAGGGATGAAATTCTTTTAAGGGGGAAGAAGGTAAAAATTCGAGTAAATTTAAACTTTTATAAATAAAGGGTAAAACGGTAAAATTGCCACCTTGGTTCGGGTAGTAAACCTAAAATTTTTTACAGCTCGGATGACGAAACGGACCTCACCATTGGATTCGTCTAGCGAGTTCTAGTGACCATGTCAAATTTCAACGAATTCCAAGATAGTCAGGCTTTTCGTGTTTTACATGGCGGTTGGGCCCCGGGAGACCCAAATACGAAAATTTTGGGAAAATTATGAGATTTTTGAAATAAATGAAGAGAAGACAAATTAAAAATATTTTGAGCTTGAATCAGAGCAAAATTTAATCGTTTAGGGACGAAAACGGACCCGAAATTAAAAATGGTGGTGTGGCGCGTTGTGGGCCAAGTATCCTAAAAATATGAATAGGGAGAAAATCATATTTTACCCCATTATTTCAGCCCATGTTCAGCCGATAGAAGAGAGGGAAAGAGAGAAAAAACTCAACTTCTCTTTACAATTTATGGAGCTAGAGAGCTCAAATCCGTTCGGGCCAAGAAGGAAAGTTGATCTCCTCGACGAGGGCTACGCATACACACCAAAAAGAAAGGCTTTAACAGAAGCAGGGAAAATCGAAAATTTGAGGAGAAGGATTTGAGCTAGGGTTTATTTTCTTGGAGCTTCCCAAGTGCATTCCTCACGCTACAAGAGGTAGGGTTTTTCTCCTACTTAGGTGTATTCACAACTTAAAATGTTATATTGAAATGGGTAGGTTGATAAATGTGTATATCACTTGCCTATTAAAAGGAAATTTAATGAAATGGGTATGAAAATGAGTGTAGAAATAGATTACGGTAAATTTCTAGTTTGGAATTTAAATGTGGTAATTTATTTTGGGAAATTCCATGGGAATTGGTGTCATATGGGGATGTTGTGTGCTTAAATTATGCCTTGGTGAAATGGCTATTGAAAATAGGTAGAATATATTCTATCTTGAAATGGGTATGTAGAATTGCTTAATGTAATTTCTTGAATTACGTGAATTGTGGACATGTTATGTGTTTACATAATGTCTTGATTTGAAAGTGTGTTATTTGCTTAATATGAGATAACATGCTTGGATATGAGTTTTGGATAAAATGTTGATAAATGCATTTTGGTTTATTGACTTTGTGAGATAGGAAAATTATATGCTTTGATTTAATTTGTCATGAATTATATGAATT
>JAHQCQ010003302.1:0-17682 GCA_023539305.1 Ilex asprella | reverse complement strand
GATCCCTCTTTCACCCGAGTTAAATTACACAACACTTTGAGATCAGGTCATATATTGCTTTGTTAGAACAATTAAAAAATAGAGGGGCTGAAAAAAGTGTTCAAGGGAAGATGTACAGTTTTATTGGTCATACCAGGATCCAAGATAAGCACATATTTCTGGCCATTTTGATGAAGTATATCAAGAAACAACTTCATCTTATCCAAGGGGAAGTTAATAGGATCAAGTGTGAAATCCTTAAATCCATCCATATAGTCAATATCTGTCCACATAACTTCTAAAGGGATTCCAGCCTTGGCATAGTGAGCAACCACTCCCTCAACATCACTAACATTCTTGTAACCCCACCGGCACTGGTGAAATCCTACACCCATAAAGAAAGACTGAGTAAGCAGGAAGAGAGAATATAATTTTTTACTACAGCCGAGCAGTTGAGAGCTACATTTGTCTCTAAAACTTAAAATAAAGATGTAAGATCCACAGTTTGAATGAATCCATGAAGAGCTTTCCATAAAGCAATCTAAGAAATTGGACAAGCCAATGAAGGTTTCCTAATTAAGATGTTGCACATGAGTCATTTTTCTTTAAGCTAAACATTTTCTACTAATATTCAAAATGTCATTTCAACATTCTCCCATTTCATTTAGATATCAGTCACTTCCAAATAGATGTGCATAAATACGAAAAACCTAGACAAACCATAATATTTATAATTCTTGTTGTGAATGATTAGATAAGAAAATGCAGTATTTCAGACAACTTTCCAGTTCAAAGTGGACTCGATATATTTTTTAAGATAGTTCACGGGTTTTTGTATGAGTGATTTTAATTATGCTATCTTTGTTATTGGAAGTGCTATTTTTTCACAATATATTTCTCCTCGACCCACATTTTTGAATCCTTCTAATGCCCATTCCGATCAAAATTCACTCACACTTTTTTTTATCTCAGCATATCAGCCATGCATTTATCATCTGTAAGATACCATAGGCAGAAGCAATATCAGGTTCAGGGTTACCTTTTGTGAAAATAAACTTGGAATTTGTAGGAACAAAGAGCTTCCCGTGCTCCAATGTCTATCTTGATCACCAACAAAAGCTCGAGGTATTATCTCGGACTAGGGAAACCCCCATGTCTATAAGACAAAGACAAAACTCTTCTAGCCTCACACAATGATTGAAGACAGAGTGTGTGTGAGATATATATATATATATATAGAGAGAGAGAGAGAGAGAGGAGTAAAAAAATGACAGGAACTAAATTCTGGATTATTTGTCTTGAAGTTATGGACTTACGAGAGTACCATACATTAGATTTCCCAGTACAAGACCTCTGATCCCATTAAAGGAAGGAAAACCTACCATATGCAGATCATTCCTACAAGATAATGCACATTCAATTGACACACTAGTTCGGATCCAACCCAAAGTCTAATATCATCTTTGGGGGTGTATTGGTGCTCATTAAATGAAGCAGCTTAAAGAATCACTGATCAGATGAATTGAAGAATTCATGAAGCAAATGGCTGTGTTTTGAAAATAGAATGTCATTGTGGTTCCCTTGGAACGAGCTACTGTGTAGGGGGCACATAAAAAACATCCAACAGGGATACCAATGTTTGCAGGAACTTATCATAGAGGGGTTTACTGAGGCACAATTACCATCAACAAACAGAGATCAAAATGTCCCTATCAGATAGAAAGGAGGTCTATACAAATTTGATTTTTTTTTTGGAAGCAAATTAAATATTTGGAAGTTGTTGGAAAGGAATCGTAGCCGAAATGCTGTTTTCCATATTTAGTAACTAACAATTTTATTGAACTGCTGTTGTATACTATTACACAGCTGGGAAATTTATAATATGATAAATACACAAAGATGAGTACAAATTGGATTGGACTCTATCAGTAGCTGATAGAGAATATCTAAGAGATAGAAGAGATAGCGTTTGTTTTTTGTCAATAAGAAACAATACTTATTTTAATAATAAAAGCACAAGGTTACAAAAACCAATCATTGGTGGACAAGTAGTGCAACCCAAGATTGAATGCCTTCCAAAGGCAAAGAAAAAACATTAGTGCATAAAACTCAAAAACAGAATACACAAGATGTTGTCCAAGTTGCAATAATAGTAAAAGGAGACATATTTTCAAACTCCATGGTCACAATGTCCAAAATGAAGACAAGTGTAGCTGGTCCCATAGCCATTCAACTTCTTTCCTCTTATGTTAAAAAATTCTCGCATTCCTTTCCCTCCATATCACCCAAAAGGGAGCCAAAAAAGCACATGACAAAGAGTCTTACCTCTTTCACCTCATCCCAAACTACTAAAATCCACACTAAGCATAAATATCATTGATTTTGGAGCCACCCAAGAAATACAAACAACCTGAAACAATATATTATATAGTGAACGTGTCAAGGGACAATGCAAGAATAAGTGGTCGACATTCTCAGCATCACCCCTACATAGGGGCGTTCAAATTTCCGACTGGCCGCAAGTTCCTACCCTACCTGACTCTACCCTACCCTAAAAATCAGCTAGCCGCAAAAATTGGGTAGGAATGCGGAAGAGTTTTTGTTCTTCTGATTAAATCGGGTAAGAATGCGGAAGAGCCATCTATTTTCGTATTCCTACCCTACCTTACCCGCATTAATTTTGTATTACATATTGTTTAAACTTAAATTAATTGTTATTATATTTGTGAAACAATTATGGTGGATTGATGTTCATACTTTCTTGTGTTTTATTATAATTGTTGTTGTAGTTGTTTTTTATTTTAATGTTATTGATTTATTGTGTTGTTAAATTGGTGGATGTTATTTAATTAAATTGTTAAAATGATCCAAAAATTAATAGTTACAAAAGTATTTATCCGACTTCCTACCCGATTAAACGGGTAGGAAGGCGGGTAGGAATACTAAAGCTGTCGGGTAGGGTAGGCCAAGAAAAAACTCTTCTGCACAGTATCGGGTAGGAATGCAGAAGAACATATTTCCTACCCGTAAGGTAGTGTGAACACTCTTACCCCTACATATAATGCACCACTGCGATGAAAGACAATTTAGAAGTTTCCTTTTTTGAAGCATATCACTGGTAGTAATCTTCTACTGCGTAATTGTCCATGCACAAACTTACAACTTTAAAAGCACCCGAGCCCTGCAAATCTTCTAATATAGAAGAATTAAAGGACGTGAAGGATCATCAATTAGAGATTCAAAATAAGATTGTAAGAGAAAATACCCAAAGGATTACTAATTGAGATTCTTTCATTCAAAGAATTTGGACACAATAAGAGATCATTAAGCATGGAAAGATACTCTCTATCATTAAGGGTCCAACGAAACAAAAAATCTCAAGTACTCAAAGATGAATATAAAGTAACTAAAGAAGCAATGTATCTACAATGTTAACAAGAAAGACGATAAAGGTAAGGAAAAAAAACTGAAAAAAAAAACTCTCCCTTCAAACATCCTCCTAGAATCACACCCTGGACCCATTCCCCACCATGAACCTAACCCTTTGAAAGTAACTAGGTAACCCGTGGACTTTGGAAAAACCCTATGGACCTAATTGGCATCTTGCCCATTAACCAGTAAACCAAGTGTTAATCATGGAGAAGACTGAGCTTGTTTGAACAAGCTGAAAATGCAGTGTGTGGTGTGGATAATGGCTTTGCTAGAATATCAACTACTCGATCTTGGGTGGATAGAAAATTGATTTGGACATTTCCTTTGGCCACATTGTCAAAAATGAACAAAGAGAAGTTTAGTATGCTTCATGTAGTTGTAGAGGACGGGATTTGCAATGAGGAAAGAAGTGTCAACATTAGCACACCACAATGTTAGGTGTTGAGGCTGTGGAACATGGAGCGCTTTGAGAAGGGACTAGAGCCACAGACATTTAGAGGTAGTGTTTGCCAAAGCCTTATATTCTGCTTTGGTGCTAGAATGTGTGATGATGTGCAGTATACTAGAGGAGGTCGATTATATACCACCATTGATTGAGGAGAAAACCATTGGCAATATTGAGAACGTTGCGACTCAAATCCTCGACAGTAGAACCAAGCAAAATAGGTTGAGTGTGTTCAAATTCGGGCGAACTCCCCAAGAAAATTAAGTCACCTAGGTAAACTAGGACATACAAGGTCGAATAAGATGTCTTCTAAATGAAGACATAAAGATTGATTTTGGAAGTTGCAAATCCTTCTCTATGAGAAAATTGCTAAAATGCCCAAACTAGGCACGGGGTGCTTGCATGAGGCCATAAAGAGATTACCATAAATGACATACATGATAGAGACGTAGGAGTCAATGAAACCAAGAGCTTGTTTCCTATAGACCTCTTTACTGATAGCGACATGCACACAAGTATTGTGGACATCGAGTTAATAAATGGGCCAACAATGACCGGTTGCCAAGCTTAATATTGTATGAATAGTGGCTAGTTTGATGGCGAGGCTAAAAATGTCAGTGTAATTGATGCCCTCTTGTTGACTAAATCCTTTAGTGACGAGGCGAGCCTTATATCATTCAATGGTGTCACATGCTTTGCGCTTGATTTGAAAAATTCACATGTAGCCTACAATGTTGGCATTAGGAGGCGGTGATTGAAGAATCACAGTGCCATTTTGAATTGAAGCATTGTGTTCAGCAACCATGTTTACCGGCCAATGGGGATCACGTTGAGCAATGGTGATACTAATTAGGAAGCTATTAACGTTGGACATAAAAGGGTAACTTTGTAGCTACGGTGCTTGGTCACAAAATTGAAAATTCTGGAACACTGGGTTCCATCCTATGACCAAGTGATCATGGTGTCAAGATTGTATTTATATTTATATTTATTTTTGTTAGGGGTATTTTAATCTTTCTCTATATAGAGTCTCTTGTCACTAGTTATCGTTATCATGGAATATTGGAGTAATAGACTACTTTGTTCTTTCTCTTGTTCTTCTATGTATAACTTTTCTTCTTTGTAAGTTGTTCCAAGATTTTATGGTATCAAAGCTGGTGGATCGAATGTAGAAGTAGAGATATCCAACTCTCTCTCTCTCTCTCTCTCACACACACACATAGATCGACCTAAATTTTTCTCTATCTTTGATAATTTTCGTTACATGATTTGCACACAATATTCTTTAGTTATTAAATATTTTCGGTCTAATTTGGGGGCAAAACGCTTATACACTGATTTTCTTGACTTATTGAAATTTGATGGAACTGTTCAATAGTCCTCTTGTGCAGACATTCCTCACCAGAATGGTGTGGCTGAGCAAAAAATACAGACACATTATGGAGACTACTTGTTCATTACTTTTATTTGCATCAGTTCCTAGCTCTTTTTGGGGAGAGGCAGTTGTCGCGGTTGTTCATCTTATTAACCAGATTCCTTTTAATTATCACTTTTTAAACAATTATGTGGCAAAACTCCCAAGACCCTGACTACTTCTTATTATGTATGTTTGGTATTATTCTTCTCCCTAAAGCTGAACGAGATAAGTCATATATCCGTTCCACCATGTATGTCTTTCTTGGTTCCTTTTCATTTTCTCTCTGTCTTTGACACATTTAGTAAATCTGTTTTTATGTATATTGACCCTTTTCTTAACGTTATTTCTTATGACTATTTTATTTGTGACATGCACACTTCTAATATTTGGTCTTCACCTCAATCTTCCTCTTCTGCAATTGTACCCACTCCTATTGTTCATACTTATTCTCACACGAACAAGACTAACTCTTGTATAACTCCACTAGCTCTTTTAGTTGCATCTCTATTTGCTTTTGATAATGTGGATACCCTTACTATCGCTATCCTAAGCACATCCATAAGTGTATTGATCCTCTAGGTTTTTTTTAACACTTGTTATTCCACCATCTTCTCCCACCATATTTCACCATTTTGGGTGCCATTATCTTCTGCTTGGGACTATTTTCTTGTCTTGTTTTCTTTTATTATGCAATTGGTTGAATTTTTCACGAAGTCTCACTTCACACTACGTTTTTGTCTTCTTCCTTACAAATTCTCAATACTTCCTACTATTGCATCATAAGTTTGAGGGAGGGTGTTAAAATTGTATTTATATTTATACTTATTTCTTATTTTGAGTATTTTAGTCTCTCTTGTAGTAGAGCTCTATATATAGAAACTATTCTAACTAGATATCATTGTTATGGACTATTAGAGTAGTAAACTACTTTTCTCTTTCTCGTCTTCTTTTATGTATGGATATTCTTATTTGTAAATTGTTTTGAACTTTCACATGGGATGGATGGGAGGGTCGGGTCGTGGTTCTATTGAAGCGAGTGCCGAAATGCCCAAGTGAGATTGAAGCAGCGTTAGACACAGCTTCTATGGGTGTTATGCCAGTCACTGGTCGGAGATTTGAAGCACCTAGTGCTTTTGTGGTGGTTATGCAGCTAGCTCAAAAGGGGAATACAAAGGAGTTGTTGCACGGGGTACACTATAGGTGGAGGAAGAAGATAGATAACAATAGTGGATGGTGGGTCAAATTGTTAAGACTATATTGCTGCCGAACCAGGACATTGAAAGCCATGCTGGTGGGGCCTATAACCAAAAGAGACATAGCGAGTGGATCGAATTGACATGCTGGTGACTTAGGGTCGGAGACACGAATAGCAGGCACACTTGAAGACCTTTAAAAAAAAAAATCCAGCAGTATAAGATTGTGAAGAACTTTGGAAGGAAGGCTGATTGATGAGATACATTGCTATCTCAAATGCAAAAATCCCAAAATGTAAAAAGAAGTGAAGCATAAGCCATGAGGGCTAGGCTTGTTTCTACAATATGACGATGTTCAATTTCGATGGCCCCATTTCTTTGGTGGGTGTGTTGACATGAAATCTGATGGCCAATTCTACATTGGTGAGATAAGACAAAACTGAATGGAATTCTTCACCCCAATCAATGTGCAAGCCTTTTATTGGAATGAAAAGATGCACATATCGTCCTCAAGTGGGTTTAAACCGTGCAAAGAGCCAAATAATCTAGTCATTGATGCCATTGTTCAATTACATCATGAAGAAGGGCAACTTTATTTGGGGTGAAGGAAACTTGAGGTTGTAGGAGACCAATAGAGCTAGAGTCATGTAGCAGAACCTTCCCATGTGAATGTTCTTAACACAAAAATGAGACGGGTGAAACTCAAACCTAGAGGTGACAATCTTAACCCATTACTCATTAACCCGCCTAACCCGTTCATAAATAAATAGGTCAGGTACTTATATTAATTAATATGAGTTCTAAATAGGTTGAGTAATATGATTCATTTTAATTAAGTGGGTTAATATAGATTACAAATGGGTACCCATTGAGTTGGGTATTTATCTTTGTTAAGTTTAGATCATTAACACAATATTAGAGAGAAACGGAGAGAGGTTAAAAACTTAACCTAGCTCTCATACATCACTTGTATTTATAGTCAACTTACAATAATAAGAATTACACATACTCCCCTCTTACTATTAACAATTTACACATACAACCCTATATTCTTAACACTCCCCTTCAAACTGGACTATATACATCATATAATCCAAGCTTGGAACAAATCGTTATAAGACGTGTACGACTTAATGCTTTGGTAAACATATCTGCAAGCTGATCTTCAGATTTCACAAATAGAGTTATAATCTCCCCAGCTACTATCTTGTCCAGAATAAAATGACAATCAACCTCAATATGTTTGGCTCTCTCGTGAAATACCGGATTGGCAGCGATATGGATAGCTGCTTGGTTGTCACAGAACAACTGTAACGGAAGTTGAACTGGAAACCCAATTTCCTAGAGAAAGTGTCGTAGCCAAGTCAACTCACTCGTCGTATGCGCCATTACCCTATACTCAGCCTCAGCACTAGATCTTGCTACCACAGATTGTTTCTTACTTTTCCATAAGACAACGTTACCTCCTAAGAAAGTACAATGACCAGTGGTGGACCTTCGATCAGAGGGAGAGCCAGCCCAATCAACATCTGAAAAACCTTCCACTCTAAGATGTCCATTAGCACGATATAACAATCCAAGTCCAGGAGCACGTTTGAGATATCGCAGAATACGAGTAACTGCCTCCCAATGTGGTACTCTAGGACACCCCATGAACTGACTTACTATACTGACTGTATAGGAAATATCCTGTCAAGTAATAGTGAGATAATTAAGCTTCCCAACCAATCTGCGATACCAACCCGGATTCTCAAACAGTGCACCATCATCCATCAAAAATTTCTAATTCGGATCCATAGGAACATCAATAGGTCTACCACCCAGCAAACCTGCTTCTTTTAGCATGTCAAGTACATATTTTCTCTGGGATAAACAAATACCGTATTTAGATCGAGCCACCTCAATACCCAAGAAATACCTGAGCTTTCCCAAATCCTTAGTATAAAATCAATCCTGCAAGAATATTTTTTACTTGGCAATCCCTTTAGAATCATTTCTAGTAATCACAATATCATCTACATAGACCACCAATAGAATATATCCAGCATCAATCTGTCTATGAAACACAGAATGATATGTCTAACATCGAAGAAGACCAAACTCTAAAACTGCCTCTGAAAACTTACCAAACCATGCCCTCAGTGACTGTTTCAAACCATACAAAGATTTTTTTAACCGACATACACTCTGACCGTACTCCCCCTGAGCAGTAAACCCAGGTGACTGCTTCATGTATACCTCTTCAACTAAGTCACCATGTAGGAAGGCATTCTTGACATCTAACTGAAATAGAGGCCAATCAAGATTAGCAGCCAAAGAAATCAAGATACGAACAGAGACAATTTTGGCAACAGTAGAGAAGGTCTCCTCATAATCAACACCATAAGTCTGAGTAAAACCCTTTGCAACAAGTCGGGCTTTGAGACTCTCCACAGAACCATCTGGATGAATCTTAACAGTATACAACCAATGACAAGCAACAGTTCGTTTACTAGGAGGTAAAGGAACAAGATCCCAAGTCCCATTATGATGTAAGGCATCCATCTCATCCTCCATAGCTTTCCTCCAACCCGGATCAGATAATGCATCATGTAAATGCTTAGGGATAGATATAGTAGATAATTAAGAGGTAAAACAAAAGAAGATAAGAGATAAGGCATCATATGAAACAAAATGAGCAATGGGATGATTAGTAACACATGAACGGGTACCTTTTTGAAGAGCAATAGGTAAAGAGTCTAAAGTACCTGATGCACCAGGATCAGAAGGCGGCAAGGAAGACGGTACAGACTCCTCAGTCGATGGTCGAGGACGACGAGAGTATACACGAAGAGGTAAAGTAGATGATGGCACAGTGGGCAGCGGTATATCTGAAGATGGTGGTGCAAGAAATGACCCAAAGTCAAGATCCAAAGGCTGAGAAGGTGCTGAAAAATATGAAACAGATTCCTCAAATGAAGCATCGACACTAGTAACGTATCGTCGCAGAGAAGGACTATAGCAACGATACCCCTTTTGTGTGTGAGAATAACCAAGAAATATACATTTAGTAGCTCGAGAGTCAAGTTTATCAAACCCAGGACCCAAATTGTGAACATAACAGACACAACCAAACACCTTAGGAGTGAGGGAAAATAAAGGCTTACCAGGAAAAAGGACAGAATATGGACTTTGCCCATTTAACACAGAGGATGGCATACGATTAATAAGATGACAAGCAGTAAGAACAGCATCACTCCAAAAATATCGGAGAATATTCATCTGGAATAATAGGGCACGGGTAACTTTCAACAAGTGACGGTTTTTGCGTTCAGCAACACCGTTCTGTGGTGATGTGTAAGCACAAGAAGTCTGATGAATAATACCAATTTTATTAAAATACGCTGAAAAATGATCAGATTCATATTCCCAGGCATTATCAGAACGTAAAATACGTATACCACAATCATACTGAGTTTTTATTTTCTTTCGAAAAGACTCAAATATAGAGAATAATTCAGACCGAGCTTTCATAAAAAACAACCAAGTCACACAAGAATAGTCATCCACAAACGAAATAAAATAGGGATATTTATTAGATGAAATATTCTTTATTAGACCCCATACATCAGAATGAACCAACTCAAATGGACTAGACACACAATTATTGACTCTAGACTGAAATGACACACGGTGATGACTCAACTATAGAGAATAATTCAAACCGAGCTTTCATAAAAAATAACCAAGTCACACAAGAATAGTCATCCACAAACGAAACAAAATAGGGATATTTATTAGATGAAATATTCTTTATTAGACCCCATACATCAGAATGAACCAACTCAAATGGACTAGACACAATTATTGACTCTAGACTGAAATGACACACGGTGATGCTTACTAAGTTGACAAGCTTCACAAGACAAAGATGACACACGACTAAGACTGGGAACTTGGCGCTTCAAATTTTGGAGAGAGGGATGTCCAGGACGACAATGCCATTGAAAAGGAGGCAACGAGGTCTGTAGAGCCCGAGTAGGTAAATCAAAATCAAAGTAATATAGACCACCGACTTCATGCCCCGTACCAATCTTCATCTTCATCTTGAGATCCTGAAAGACATAGTAAGAGGGATAAAATATTACAGAACAATTGAGAGAACGGGTAATCTTACTAATGGAAAGTAAACTAAAAGAAAACTGGAGAACAAATAACACGGAAGATAGGGACATATCAGGACTCAATTGAGTAGTCCCCAGACCTGAAACTTTAGAACAAATACCATTAGCAAGAGTAACATTACCTGTGAAAGTAGCAGACTGATAAGTAGAAAAAACATCAGACGCACCAGTCATGTGGTCAGAAGCGCCGGAGTCTATGATCTAGGGACTGCGGGTGGAAGATAATAAACAAGTGAAAGCAGTACCTGACTGGGCAAAAGTAGCAGTAGAGGGAGATGGAACAGCCTGTTGCTGAGACAGGAACTGGGCATACTCCTTTCAACCCAGTGTAATAGTAATTGACCCAGTGTCTGGTGGAGCTAGCGAAGGTATGGAAGCAACAACCGAGGTGTCATCCTGATAGGAAGCCTGATTAGCAGCACCAGAAGGTTTTCATGCAAATCCTAACAAAAATCAACAGTGTGTCCTCCACGACCACAGTGAGTACAGGAACGAGGTCCACTACGGCCCCCACGACCACCCGTACGACCTCCTCGACCACCACGTCCACCTCGATGACCATCACTGTGACTACTAGAAACCACAAGAGCTGAGCGATCAGTGGAGACACTATGATCAATGCTAGAAGGAGTAGATAATGTAGTTCGTTGTAAACGAGAGAAAACTTCAAGCAGTGATGGAAGACTAGAACCACCCAGAATCTGAGAACGAATAAGCTCATATTCAGGTTTCAACCGTACCAGAAACCTAACAACATTCAGGTCCTCAAGTTGCTTCTGCCAAACTGCTGCATCAGTAGTAAATGGATGGTAAGTCTTCATCTCCTCACAGACTCCCCGAGCATGAGAGTAATAATCCACAAGGCTCAGAGTACTCTGTTCCAACCGGAAGTACTCCTTGCACACCTCATATGCACGGGTAAATTACCTGTACCAGAATACATAGTGGCCAAGTGATCCCATATCTCTTTGGTAGTATCAAGATAAAGCAGAGAAGAGCTAATAATAGGCTCAATGCTATTCAACAATAAAGAGATAATCTGAGCATCCTCTTGTTCCCACTGATCATACCCAAGAGTGTCTTCCTTGAGTTTAGGATCCACCAAATATTTCCTAAATCCTTTGCCTAGAAGAAAGACTTGAACTGATCATGACCATAAAGTGTAATTAGTCCCATTGAGTTTGACAGAGGTTATGAGACCATTGATAAGAGTAGGAGGAGGCAAAGATGAAGTAAGAGTCTTGGTATCTTGCTTGGATTCCATAATAGTGACTGAACCAGGCTGAACCGGAGGAGAAACCAACTGAACCAGGCTGAACCGGACCAGAAACCAACTGAACCAGGCTAAACCAGACAGTCTAAGTGTACTGGGCTACTGAACCGGACAGCCTAAGTGTACTGGACTGCTGAACCGGTCTGCTGAAGTGCTCCTGGACTGATGAACCGGAGCAAAAACTGAACTGGAGCACTGAACCGGAGCAAAGGATGGAAGAAACTGGTCTGAACCGATGAAGAACTACCTGAACTGGCTTAGTCTGGATCAAACCAAGGTTGAACCGGACTTGGACCGGTTTGGTCTGACGACTATGAGAATCCGACCTGGGCTGGGTTTTGGATCTGGATATGGGTCTGGATCTAAGCCTGAGTCTGGATCTGGATCTGGGCTTAAGATTGGACTTGGATTTGGACTAAGATTTGTGACCCGAAAAAAAAACCAACCCACTTGGATCTTCGTCTTCTTCATTGAGTAGGGACAACGAATACGCAGTCACCGAGGGCACAAACACCACAGCACCAACGTCGACGACCACAACCACAGGCACCGACTACACACCCGCGAGTGCACAACCACCACCAACGTCGACGACCACCACCACCACAAGTGCCGACTGCACAACCACGATACCACCACTATGGTTTCGACAAACAACAACCACCACAGCAACGAACTACAAGCAACAACAATCGAACGGCAACGAACGGCAACCCACAGTAACAAAGGGCAATGAACGGCGAGCCACAGTAACGAAACCGACAAGCAACAGTGAGGAACAAAATATATATATTTATATATTTATGATCGTTATGTGCTCTAATACCATGTTAAGTTTAGATCATTAACACAATATTAGAGAGAAACAAAGAGAGGTTAAAAACTTAACCTAGCTCTCATACATCACTTATATTTATAGTCAACTTACAATAATAAGAATTATACATACTCCCCTCTTACTATTAACAATTTACACATACAACCCTATATTCTTAACAATCTTTTTATTAAATAATACAAGTAATAAAATTAAATAAATATACTAATATACCAAAAAATACACACACTATTACACCAAAAAATACACATATACACTAATGCAGCAAAATATACATACTAGTACAACAAAAACACACACATACACTAATACACCACCTATGACCCACAGGCCAAAACGCGACCCATAACCTATGGGTTGACCCGTGACCCATAACCGATGGGTCAACCGGCAGATTGTCTATGACCCATGGGTCAACCCATAATTTATGGTCGACCCATAACTTGTGGGTCAATCCCAATAATCAAAATGTCGTGTCGACACGTCCAAAACGTTTCGAAATTTCAACACACCGACACGAAACATGGGTTGAATCCCAAAATTTTAAAGTTTCGGTCGAAACGTCACTGTGTCGGACCGTTTCAGTCGAAACAGTACCGTTTCGGTCGAAACATGTCGAAACAGGTCGAAACACATGTGCTACCTTTTATATACATATTTTTTATATAAGTAATGAACAATTACATTTAATATCCCACTATATTATAATTTTTTACTTTTAAATGTACATAACTACCATTAATTTAATTTGATACCTTTAATTATTTTTTTTTTTTTATAATTATTCTTTTATGTTATTATTATTTGTTAAATTTACATATTAAATAACTGCAAGTCATTTTATTAATTATAACTTATTTGTTAAATATCTAGAATTAAGTATTTATGTGTTTTAATCATTGTGTACACAATGATTTTAATATTAATGAAATAATATTATTTATTAATTTGAAGACACAATTTAAATTAATAAATTAGTATTATAATAATATGCTGCACTTGGTAATACTAATTAGTAAATTAGTATTATAATAAAATTATATTATTAATCGGATAATATTCTAATTTAAATGATTTTCGCCTCTTATCAAACCTTTTTTTTCCTCAAATTTAAATTTATTCTTATATAAATGGATGTTAACCGAATAAATATGTTAAATTAATCAATTATTTAGCTTATCTTTATAATAAATGGATTGTATTTGTATTTCTACATATTTTCATGTGTTTCCATATTTTTTCTGCGTTTCCATTGCGTTTCTGAAACGTTTTCGTTTTTTAGCTGACCGAAACGATATTTCTATCCTTGGTCGATCCATGACCCATGGGTCGACTCACAACACCAACTCATAGCCTACAATTGACTCCGACCCATTATGTGTGTATTTTTTTATATTAAATGTGTTTTAGTTTTTGTGTTAGTATATGTGTGTATATTTTTGGTGTATTAGTGTGTATTTTAGTGTATTAGTATGTATATTTTTAATATATTAATTTGTGTGTGTTTTGGTGTATTTATGTGTGTATGTTTGTATTTTGGTGTACTACTAATGTGTGTGTGTGTTTTGATGTACTAATGTGTCTATTAAGAATTTTAATTATTTTATGGATTAATTGGTTTAACCCAACCCGTTATAAACCCAACCCATTATAGCCCATTTACTAGGTGAGTGAAAAATAGATTGGATTTATTTTAGCCCAATTCAATTTAACCCAACTCATACCCAACCCAACCCAACCCACCCATTTGCCACCCCTACTCAAACAAATAATTATTATCATTGGCGAATTGATGCACAAAGTGAAGGATGTGTTTGACATGTGGGACATGTAAAATATCTTGGAATATAAAATAATTTTGAGTTTGAAAGGAGGAGGGGCTGGTGTGGCTAATTTTCAAACCTACACCATTACTGATTTGGACAGTGGTGCTTTCATGTAGTCGAAAGTAATGTCTAGATTAGACAAATCTGAATGTGATAATGGTTTGCACAGAGTTGGGGTGCCAAATTTCCAAGGAAGCATGATAAGCATGGGTCAAAGTCTATGGAGTAGTGTATTGAAAAGTCTCATTGAAGCGGTTATGATAGTGAAGTGATGTGTGGCCAATATGATTGCAAAACTAACAAATGGGTTTATGATTAGAGTTAGAAGCAGAACCAAAAAACAAAGTATTGTGGAATCCATTGGAATGTCACGGGTAGAACCACGGCCACCATTGGAAGAAAGAAAAGGGTCACTATTAACCGCATTATGAGAAGTGGGGCCAGAACCACGGCCACCATGTTGACATTTGCCTTAGCCAAGATATTGTTAAGGATGTCACGATGAGTTAAATTGGCCAAGAACGTCAGAGGCAACTACGTGTTGAGCAAGACAGAATTCTTCAAAAAAAGATGGCCTAATAAATCTTGTAAGGGACAAGGAATTTGTGCAAATAACAATTGTGGTACGAAATACATCACATTTAGATCGCCGTCATTTTTGATGGATTGGAATTTCATACACAACTTGAGGATTCGAACGCACGAATGAGCCGCATAAGAGGTGAGAAGGGTTGACCTAATGATGTGATAGGTAGTAAGCCCAATGACTTGCACATTAACATCGTCAATGAGTTATAAAAGGAGCCAATCACGTAATAAACCCATCAACATAGTCGAGAACTTGGTGTCCACGAAGATGCGGCATAATTTGAGAAACCCAAATAGGGTAATTAGTTTCATCATGTTTTGTAGCTAGAATTGCGGCAGTAGCAAAAAGAGTGGGCAAGGAGGAAGGGAGAGGACTGATAGAGGAGCTGTTGGTGTAGTGGATGAAGTGCTCGTGATGAATTTTTTATTTTACTAAGAGTTAAGATTATTTCTGACACCAAGAAAGAACTACAAATTTTATTGAATTGTTGCATACAATTACACGGCTAGTATGATAAATCCACAAAGATGAGTACAATTTGAATTAGACTCTATCATCGAGTGATAAAGAAACTCAACTAAATAAAAAAGATAGTTTGTTTTCATCTCAATCCTTATTTCTAACACCTTGATATTCAATTTATTCTATTCTCTCACCTTTGGAGCTAGTTTAACTTTTGTATTATCAAAGTATTTCGTGTTTTGAATGATGGTTCTTATAGTTTTACTTTGAATGAGAGCAAACTCAAGACTCATAAAGCCTCATATCTATATAATAAAGTAGGACTGCATTTGAATCCTAAACTTATGTCGAGTTTTTCATGTCCCAAATCGTTTTAAAATTATTGATCCAATGATCCTAATTGATGTCCAAAATATTTTTACGCTCAAACCCTAATTCTGAGACTTCATTCCATATATATCTCTCTCTCACACCCACGCCTCTTCATGCCACAGCACCACCACTCAGCAAACACTAGTAGCAAACTCTCT
Organism: Ilex asprella; assembly: GCA_023539305.1. Lineage (NCBI taxonomy): Eukaryota > Viridiplantae > Streptophyta > Magnoliopsida > Aquifoliales > Aquifoliaceae > Ilex > Ilex asprella. The sequence goes on along the minus strand of JAHQCQ010003302.1, from coordinate 1,535 downwards.
CCTCTCCACACCTTTCTTCCCTCTCATCTTCCTTCCCTCAGCTGCCACAACTGAAGCCAGCCTGGCAACCCACGCCAGTAGCCAACCATCAATGTCACTCTCGTAATCATCAGCAACCCATCTCGTCACCCATAGCAACCATCTGAATGCCACTCAATAGGTTCGTCTCCCCCACCCTCTATCCATTTCTTTGTACTCCACTCTCTGTGCACATATTACTCTTTCATAACAATTATCTCTCCCTTTACTCTTTGTTTCTGTCTCGCGCCAACCGATGCCACCCATCCAACCCTCCTCCACCCACCACCATGAGCTCAAGGCATATAGCCACAAATCCCCCCTCCCTGAAGCACATCCCCCAAAAAAACTAATTGGAGGATCAACATATTAATGTGAACAATGAAGAAACATGTGCAATTCGCAAAAAATTGGTATTTTTTATTTTTTATTTTATTTTCTAAAAATAAATTTGATATTTCTAATTTTTTTTATTCCTGTGTGAGGAATATGATATTTCTAGGTTTTAGACTTCTATTGTGTTGTTTTCTATATTGAGCATTCGACAATTGGGATGATTGATGGGTTGTAGAGTATTGCTTTGTATGTGTTGGTTTGGCATCCTTGATTTACAGAGCATTTGGTTGATGTTGAAAGGTCTTCGTTTTTCCCCTTTTTCTTACCCGCACTTCTCTATCTTTTAATTGGATAAAAAATCTGGTGATTGTTATTGCACAGGTAATTTCTTACAATGATTTGAGATGGCAGGTACTAGCTAAATCTAGGCAAGATTTTTGAAATATGGAATGAAGTCAAAAAGGATCCAGGAGCGTACCCGACTTATCCCCCCAATACTTAAGTCAGTTGATGCTTAATATTGAGAGGATAAGTGATGTAAATCGGGTAGGTCTAGAAATCACAGAATAGAAAGAGAAGAAGAAATAAGAGGGGTGGAAGGGGTTTACCTCATCCTCGCAAGGAATCAGTGAAGAAACACATAAATCCCCGCGGAGAATACTCAATTCTTATTCATAATCACTCTAATTAAAATAGTTGGGATTACACCAATATTTATAGGCAAGTCCCCTACTAAAATAAAAATTACTTTCCTACTAAAATACTAAAAGAATTTATGATCAAACTCTTAAATACCTATCCTACTAAAACTCTATAATAATTTCCTAGTCAAACTCTAATTAACACTCCTAGTCAAACAAATATTCATTAACTAATAAAATAATACTAAAATAAATAATAAAATTCAATTCTTTAATTGAAGTTCATCCAATCCCTTTTCGATTTCTATCAATTCTCCTCGGCTGAAAAAAACTCTTCTCCAAAGAGTTGGAAGGGCACAAGTACTCCAAAAAATCTAAAGAAGCTTGTGTTCCATGAAAATAGTATTGTAGAGCTCCATAATAAAAAATAATCCCTCCGTGCATTGTCTTCATCACAGTCTTATCCACATACACCATTATAGGTGAAGGAAGCATGTAATCCAGTGGAGACAAAATAACAACTCCATCTGTAATGACACC
>JAHQCQ010003301.1:0-17696 GCA_023539305.1 Ilex asprella | reverse complement strand
ACGTACATCATGTTTTCTTTCCCTTTGTTATGTCAAAATATCTTTCACATTCGAAAGCCTTTTCAAAGTTTAAGACCTCGGGTCTTTGTTGCCGTGGTTGATTCAATTCTTTTGAACTTTTTTCTTCTTTTCCAAATAAAACAATAAGTCGGTCCAACCTTACTCTAATTGGTTCTTGCCATGACTTTCAAGCACGAGTAATAATTCAATCAAATTGATTTCCATTTTCCATATTCTAGTCCATGGTCAAGGTATCATGAAAATACTGTTAGAATTGTCTGGACCGCTTTGTCAATGTTGAAAGTTGAACACTAGTTTTGTTCGAACATTTAAATCATGGTAAGGAAAAAAACAATGTTACATTAACTTAAAAACTATATTTGAAAGTTAATGCCCTTTGGTGATATTAGTCTTTGATCACTTTTTCTTGCCTGAGAAGGTCAAGAATGACAGATATTTTATTCTCTTTAGAGATGGAAAAATAAGGGTGAGATTTGAATCTTCATTTCACTTAATATTTATTATGGTAATGTTATTGGTATCTAAAAATTTGATTTAATTTACTGACTTGGTCTTCAAAAAGAAGTTGACGTTACCATTTATTAGTACAATAAATTATGTCTAATTTTTAAATTCAAATAACATTATCCTTTATGGGAACGAATTGGATACCACTTGGTCAAATAGACTTGTAAACATCAAATGTATTATATTAGTAGGGATAAAAAATAGGTGGTGCTAGTATAATACTCTCATACGCTTACGATCTCCATTCATACATTAATAGATAGAAGATTCGAACAACAAAATCAAAAATTATGTACACTAATGAAGGATTCGATTTCGAAATCAATGACATGAAAATTGGAAACTGCCCCAAAAACTCTCGAAATTAAAACTTTCATACCATGTTTGATCCTCAAAAAACAAATTTGGAAGGTGCTACTATATCAAGTGGAATAAGCTCTGATATATATGGATCACATGAAAATGTGGTGATAAAAGTTCATTGGAGCTTTGAAGTATGTCATAGTGTGAACCGACTTTTTGCCTTTTGTGTCCCATAGATTTTTAATTATAAAATATGATGTACATAAATATGAATGTTTCATTTTAGTTTGATTGAAAAAAAAAAAACCCAAGTAAAATGTCCACCTAAGAATTATTTTCTCGCTCGTCCCCTTTCTGTTGTCCACTTATTTTGCTGTTTCTCTTCTCCTTTAGGTGTTTCATTTTCTTATAATTATTATGCTCGTAATATTAATTTTTTGGAACATTTCATAATTGTGCTGAAAACCTTCCATTTCATGAATAGTAATGTCTTTTTTTCCTACTTATTAAAGTCTCATATTGTACATATTTTTTCCATCTAAACCCTCAATTTTCTTCCACTGACCAAGTCGTGCGAGTCGGTCTTGGCATGACTTCGAAGCATAGTTCTTTTTCCTTGACCACGCTCTAGTTCCTGACCAAACTGTAACAAGAATTCTTGTGAAATTTTTTTCTTCTTTTCCAAATCAAACAATAAGTTAGCCCAGGCTTAGTCTGATTGGATCCTGCCATGACTTTCAAGCGTAGAGAGAACATTTTTTGGAATGATTACTGTAAAGGCTCGATTATTAATGGGTCTTTGGTTCAATGGTACTTCTTACCTTGTGAAGACTTTGTCTACTGGTGATCAAATGTTCAAGTCTCCTTTCCCTTTCCCTTCCCCTTCCCTCCCCCAAAAAAAAATTATAAAAAAATAGTTTTAAAAAAAGACTCGATTGTGTAGCCAAATGAATAAATGATAGCATATATATTATATGTCAACCAATTTTATATGATGTACATAAATATAAATGTATCATTTTAATTTCATCGATTGAAAAAAAGAAAAAAGATTAATTTATGTCTGAAGGCATGATACAGTGCGAATAATTTTGAAAAAGTCTATTTGAGACTACCGAATAAACTTATTAAAATTTATTTTATTTTATATTATAGGCTTCTAGAGTTTACACAAGACCAGGGACGGAGCCCACAGGCCAAGTAGTCAAAAGTTTCAGCTATAAAAGGCCACTTTCCACCGAGACAAAATCATTGCTCACCCAAACTTTTTCCATTTTGTCTGGCCTTTTGTTCATCAATGGGTTGTAAAAGTATCAATCAAGATGACCATTCCTATTTCTCAATTTCATCTTCTACAGCTCAATGGAAGTACGATGTCTTCCTGAGTTTTAGAGGCGAAGACACACGTAATAACTTCGTCGATCATCTCTACACTGCTTTGGTTCAAGCTGATATTTGCACCTTTAGGGACGAGGATGAATTACCAAGAGGGAAAGAAATTTCTGCAGAACTATTGAATGTAATTCAAGAATCAATGATTTCGATTGTCATATTCTCTAAGAACTTTGCGTTTTCTACATGGTGCCTGAATGAGCTTGTGGAGATCCTGAAATGTAAGAAAACAAGAGGACAATTGGTTCTTCCTGTATTTTACAATATTGATCCGTCTGATGTACGTAAGCAAAATGGGAGCTTTGCAGAAGCTTTTGTTGTACATGAGGAGCAATTTGTAACCGAAATGGGGAGAGTGGAGAGATGGAGAGCTGCCCTTGTTGAAGCTACAAGTTTATCTGGATGGGATTTGCAAAATATAGCAAATGGGTAAAATCCATTCTAGCCTTTTTTGTGCACAAGTTTTTTCTATTGTAGTAATGTTTGTTGGTTTCTTGTGTGTGTGTGTGTGTGGGTTGGGAAAACAAATGAAGATTGGGGTCTAACTAGTGTTATTCTAACCTATAGTAATCGGATTTAGTAGTCTGAGCTAATGATTTACATCATTCTTTTATATAAATGGGTATGAAATTGGTCATGGGTGATATTGATGTAGCACGAGTAGAGGTAGTAAATTGGTAAGTTGGGTTTGTTACGGGCTGAATTAAATTGAATTGGGTCAAAATAAATTCAATCTATTTTCAACTCACATATTAAATGGGTTATACTGAGTTGGATTTATAACTTGTTGGATTAAACTCCTTAACCCATAAAATAATTAAAACTCGTAATAGACACACTATTACACCAAAATACGCATACATAGTATATCAAAACACACATGCACACACACTAGTACACTAAACTACACACACACTAATATATCAAAATGCACACACATATTAGTACACCAAAATACACACACTATTACACCAAAATAGACACAAACACACACATACTATTACACCACAATACATACACACTATTACACCAAAATACAAATAGACACACCAAAACACAAATACACACATATACACTCACTAATACACCAAAATATGTACGTCATATATTTTGGTGTAGGAGTTCGTGGTCAGGGTCGGGTTCTGGTCAGGGGTTAGGCTCCGATCAAGGGTAGGGGTTTGGTGTCGCGTTTGGTATGTGTGTATGTTTGTTTTGGTGTACTAGTGTGTGTGAGTGTTTTTGTGTATTGGTATGTGTATTTTAGTGTACTAGTGTCCATTTGTGTGTGTGTGTGCTTTGTATAAGTATGTGTATTTTTTGGTGCATTAGTGTGTATGTATTTAATTTTGTTATTTTTGTTATTTAATTGATAGATAAACAATCAACCCAATGGATACCCATTTGTTATCCAACTTAATCGACTTAATTAAAATAAGTAGTCTTATCCAACTCATTTAGAACTCACATTAATTAATAAATGTATTCAATCCATTTATTCATGAGCGGATTGGGAAGATTAAGATTACGACATCTAAGCACGAGCAATACCGGAGCTTGTAGCAACCGGTCACGGATATTGGAGGTGGAGGAGGCACTATATGGAGAGAGACGGGGTCTCTCTCTCTCTTATAATTGTTTATATCATTAATTTAATGTTTACTACTTTTTTTCTTGCTTTTATTTTTACATTATTCCATTTAGAAGCAACAATGCACTTTTTTATATTATCCTTTTGATAACTTCAATCACTTACCTTTCCAAAGAAAATCACTTACTAACTTTTATATTGATTAGAGGTGATTGACGAATTTTTCATTTTTAAAACACAAATTTCCTATTTGTTTGAAGAAAACTTTGCACGTATCACAAACAAATGCCTCTATACAATGAAAATAGATATATCAATATAGCTAATTGCTATTTCCATCTTTGATGAACAATTAACATTTTGTATAATTGTCAGCTTTCATACCTTTGACAACTACCAACTAGATGTTTAGATACTTGAAAGTTGTTTCAAACCAGATGATGCTCTTATGGAAGAGGATTTAGTTGGAAGTAATGGCTCCAGGCCTATACTTCCTTCTAAATTCTGTTTTAAAGAGCATGCATCTGTTTTTTGTACATTTTGTTACAGTAGGTCAAGCCTAATGTAGTTGTTAAAGGCTTTGCCTTTTATGTACTTTTTATGGTTCTAATTAATACAAATGCTTAACTTCCAGAAAGTGGAAAAAAAAATATTTTGTATAATTGTCAAGGATACTGAAAAAAGTCCTTAAATAGTTTGGTGAAATTTTTGTTATTTCATGAATTTTTAAGATTAACTACATCTCTGGCAATATATTTGCTTTTTGGCATTTAGTTTATTTATATCATAGTATGGACTCGGATCATATCCCATAAATATATCATATATCAACTTTTTTATGGTTCAATACACTAACATATGTCATCCAAAATAACACTTAAACAAATATATGCAACATGAAAAAAAAAAATCAATATCCTACCATAGTTGTTGTGGTTTTTATTCATCCACTTCCTTTTGTAAGAGTTTTATTTCAAGATATATTGTTTACATGTAGTTACTTTCCATTTTAACTATGATAAATTTTCATTTATTTTGGACAAAATATTACAGGCATGAATCAAAGTTTATCCAAAAAATTGTTGAGGAGGTTTTACACAAAGTAAGCAACACATATCTAAATGTCACCATGCATCCGATTGGATTAGATTCTCGTGTTAAAGACATAAGGTTGTTACTAACCACTGGATCAGGTGACATCCAAATGATTGGGATCTTTGGCATGGGAGGAATTGGCAAGACGACAATTGCCAAAGCAGTCTATAATCAAGTTTTTCAGCAGTTTGAAGGTTCTTGTTTTCTGGGGAATGTGAGTGAAATTTCAAAACAACTCAATGGTTTAGTTCATTTACAAGAGCAACTTCTTTCTGAAATTTTTATGAAAAAGTGTCCTGGTATTGGCAGCATTGATAAGGGAATCAACTGGATTAAAAGAAGACTTCGTTCTAAAAGAATACTTATTGTTCTTGATGATGTTGATCAAATTAGCCAATTAAATTCATTAGCAGGGAGCCGTGATTGGTTTGGGTTGGGTAGTAGAATTATTATCACAACTAGAGATGAGCATTTGCTAAATCAAGTTCCAGTAGATGTGAAATATGAAGCGAAGGAATTGAACTACAATGAATCTCTGCAACTTTTCAGTTGGCATGCCTTCAGACAAGCCATACCATTAGAAGATTATTTGGAGCTTTCAAATGGCATAGTAAACTATGCCCAAGGGCTTCCGTTAGCTCTTGAAGTATTGGGATCTTATTTGTTTGGAAGAACCATACCAGAATGGATAAGTGCATTTGAGAAATTAAAACACATTCCTCACAATGAAATTCAGAAAAAACTCAGAATAAGCTTCGATGCACTAGAGGATGATCAAGTAAAGGACATATTCCTTGACATTGCATGCTTTTTCATCGGAATGGATAAAGATTATGTCGTTTATATATTGAATGGTTGAGGTTTCTTCTCGGAAATCGGAATCAGTGTCCTAATAAGTAGATGTTTGCTAAAAATTACTGAACAAAATCAATTGAGCATGCATGATTTACTACGAGAGATGGGGCGAAAAATTATTTGTGAAGAATCACCTAAAGAGCTTGGAAAGCGTAGCAGGTTGTGGTTTCAGGAAGACGTATGTGACGTGCTTCAAACAGACAAGGTAATAAGAACTACTTTCTTTCAATTGAAAAACTTTACATCCTGGAATATAATTCTTGTTTAGTGGATATATTTTATTTTTGTTTCTATATGTGTGTGTGTGTGTGTGCATATATACTCATACAGTTTGGGACACGCACAACATGCTCTATGTGTGTGGTTGATGCTTATATGCAGTTAGTTACTTATCAAAAATGCATTTTCCTTTATGAAATTTAGGGCACAAATGAAATTGAAGGTATTGTGTTGGACTTGCTGCTCTTAAAGATTATAGATTTTAGAACTGAATCATTTGGAAGGATGCAGAAATTAAGGCTACTTCAGATCAATAATGTGCATCTTGTCGGAAGCTTTGAATATCTATCTAGAGAGTTAAGATGGCTCTGTTGGCATTATTGTCCTCTGAAGAATTTACCATCCAATTTTCAACTCAAAAATCTTGTTGTTTTAGACATGCAACATAGCAACATCAATCAACTTTGGCCAGATAGCAAGGTAAACAAATTTGTTATACCCTTGATATTTTTTTAATTTGAACATTGTGCCCACTTATCTTCAAATAAATGAAACCCATATCTTGATATTTTTTCTTTGATTTATCAGTTTGTGAAAAATCTAAAAGTCCTGAATCTTAGTCATTGTAAATTCCTAACAAGAACCCCGAACTTCACTGGGTTACCAAAGATGGAGATATTGTTGCTTGAAGGTTGTTTATCTTTGTTGGAGATTCACCATTCAATTGGAGTTCTGGATAGACTTACTTCCTTGAGTTTAAAAGATTGTCGGAACCTTACGAATCTTCCAAGCAGCATTTGCAAGCTGATATCACTCAAGCATCTAAATCTTACTAACTGCTCAAATCTGAAAAAATTGCCTGAACACTTGGGAAATATGCACTGTCTGAGGGAACTTATTGCTGACGGAACTGCTATCAAACAAGTACCATTTTCATGTAGATTTTTGAAGAACCTTTCCATCTTATCTTTGGGAAGATGTAATAATAACTTACCATCCAAATCTTGGCTCCCGCTTATTATGTCTTGGGTATTACCAAGAAGACTTCTTGACTCCCCCAGATTTCTCCCACCTTTTATTTCGGGATTATGTTCCTTAAGAACACTAAATCTCAGGCGCTGCAATCTGAATGAAGCCTCTATTCCCACAGATATCGGCAATTTATCTTCACTTCAACATCTAGATTTGTGGGGCAATAATTTTCATAGCCTACCATCTAGCCATTGTCACCTGTCCAAGTTAGATAGCCTCTGGTTAGGTGACTGCAAGAATCTTCGATCAATCCATGAACTTCCTCCCAATCTAAGGATACTAGATGTAGATGATTGCACATCACTGGAAAAAATACCAAATCTGTCAAACTACCAAAGTTTGGAACACTTGTTTCTAAGTAATTGCAATATGTTGGCGGATCTTCAAGACCCGAGGAGCCTCGATTCTTTACGAAACCCTCATCGGGAACAATCTAGCATTCTGATCAATACTGTCAAGGATAATTTGCTCAAGGTCACACACTCTCTCTCTCTCTTTCTCTCTCTCTCTCTCTCTTTCTCTCATAATCATCATTTCCATGTAACAGGGATATTTTAATGATAATATTTTAAGCATCTTCCTTCCGGTTGGTAAGATTCCCGAGTGGTATACCAATCAAAGAATGGATTCTTCAATATCTTTCAATATGCCATTTCATGCGGAGAACAAGTTTATCTCATTGGCTATTTGGGCAGTTTGTGCTGCCAAAGAGGAAGGCGTAGTATCCAATGCTCCTTTTTATGTTCTCTATGATAAGACCAATGGCGTTGAACGGATATTTAGGTCTACATTCCACAACAATATTCCAGTAACCCGAAAAGAGCATTCGTGGTGGAGTGCAATATTAGCAATTGGATTTTGCACAATAAAAGGTGGAGAAAGAATGGAGCTCTCTATCAAAATTAGTCCATCTATAGAAGTGAAGAAGTGTGCTATTCATTTTTTATACAAACCAGATATTCGAGAAAGTCAAAAGAGACAATTATTGTGTGCCAATACAATTGTACAGGATTACGTACATCCTAAGAGAAGTCGCGATGTTGATCTAATGGAATCGGGCAGCAACTTGGAAGAGAAATGTGGTAAAAGATTGAGGATTGAGCCGGATTCAACTCGAAATTGAACAAAAAGCACGATTACTTGAAAATGTGTTTAAGTTGATGTATGTATATTAATTTGTATGTTGGTATTCATCAATAATTCCATGTTATATGTTTTTACTCAGTTTTTGGTGGTTGAAATGATTGTTAGAGAATTTTCATTTGATGGCTATTTATCGACTGGTTACCACACATCTGAAATTTTTTTTTCACTAAGTAAACAACACTACAAGAAAAGTGGGCTTTTGAATTAGATTTCTTTTTGCTTCGGCATTCATTTTTGCATCGGTATAATCGGTCGAAGCAATGAAATTCATTATTTGAATAGAAAAGAGGCCAAAGCAAAAAAAAATGAGTATTTGCTTCGGTATTGAGCTGAAACAAAAACTTTTGTTCAATATGGCATCATTTTGATTTATTTAAGTTTAAAACGGCAATGTTTTATTTGGTACAAAATGACGTAGTTTTAGGTGAACTACAACCAAATGGAGATAAAATAAACAATCAAATGGTGAGTTAATGTGAAAATTAACTTAGGCGCTTACCCATTTAGACAAATTTGCAATCAGTTTTGGTTAATACACATTGGGCTAATAAAAACCTACCAAGTTGAAACTTATATCAATATATTCCCCCCCCCCAAAAAAAAAAAATTCTATCACATCTCCTTCACCTCACTCGTCATTCCTTTGTCAGAGACTCAAAGGTTGCATCACATGATTTGTCCAGGATGACCTGCACTATATCGCTCTGAGCGCAAATCCGTACTTTGAGAGGGGATTCACCATGAATTCGCCAATTAAGGAAGAATTGGCATATTTGCAGCGGAATTGAACTGAGATGTAAGAATCGTCCAACAGATGAGGAAAAAACTAATGAAACGGGGATTGATAGGAAGAAAGTAAAAAACTGAAGTATACTAATAAGATATAAGCAATTTCAAAATTCCCAAATTGAAATCACCCCTCCCAATTTAGAAAAGTAGAAGAATTGCTAGGATTTGATTGAAATTTAGGTATATAGTTCAAATATCATAAACTCATTTATTTAAATCCAATGACTCACAATCCATCCCACCCAATTACATCCTCCCGCCCAGTTTAATCACACACACGCCACCCATAACACAAACCAAAGCCAACAACTCTCTCCATCCCAGACGCTCTCTCTCTCTCTCTGAGCTCCTCTGCCATGGCTAAACCAATATCAAAGATCTCATCTGTCATCGCCCAGGTATGCCTCTCTCATGATTCACACACAGTCGATCGAACTCACATGCACACACATCGCCACAACACACACAGAACATGCATACTCATACACATCACATAGCAACACATGCACATTCCATGCAGACAAACCCACACACACACACACACACACACACAGTTTGGCTATTAATTTGGGTTTTTACACACAGACAAACAACAATTGGGTGTTTAATTTGAGTTTTTTTAATATGAGTGCACTCAAATTAAACACCCACATTAATTTTTGAATATATTTTGCATGCGGTGTCTGATTTATTCTCGCAATCCGTCACTAATTTCATGGGTATGCATGTCCATTGGCATTTTGCATGCAAGTTGTTTGCTAAAATGCCTTACATAAAGTATTTGCATTTATTTTTTATTTCCATTCACTGGCTACAATAATTTTTCATCCGGTTTTCATTACAAAAGTCAGTAATTTTTCTATGGTTTTCTAGATCTTAAGTATGTGAACTTCTTTGTGTTTCAATTTTTTCTATACCTATGAGGATAGAGTTTATGTGTACTTGACAATTTGATAAGTCTTAGTTGCATTCTTGATAATTTGGGTATCTTCCGTATTTTAAGTCGAATTAGGCTTTTACGTTTTATTTTATTGGTTGTGGCTTTCATGGTTGTAATTAACTTTGATAGATCCTGTCCAATCAATTGCTTTCATTTTGTGTTTGGTGTGGAAGTTTCCAAAACTAGCCAAGTTGTTGGACGAAAAACTATTTTGTGAAATTTACTTGGAAGAAATTCGTTAGTTGCATAACAAATCTAATGGTAGTGGTGGTGATTGTTGTGTATACTTTGGAAGAAGATGAAGTTTTTGAAGTGTTTAGTCGTTTAGTGAGAGGCATGAAACAATAGTTACTCACCAACTTGCTACGTAAATGGTGCAGTTTTCTTTCTTTGTTTGGTTGTGTGGACTAAGTTTTTCATGGGATTTTACTTTTTGAATTGAGTTGTTATGGGTTTTTAGAATTCGATTGTTACAAAGAGACTAATTGAAGTTCTTTTGCCCGTAATGATTGTCCGGTGTCATACACATTTGGGTGTGTGGTATGTGGTATTGTTTTTTTTTTTTTACAAATGTCCCTAATCAAAAGCTTAAGAATTTTGAGCTTATTGGAGTGATAATGCTTGACTTCGATTTGTTTAAGTTTTTTTTCTTTTCTAATTAAAAATTTAGAATTTTAGTAGAAGAGCATTCACTAATCACAAATTGGTTGTTTATTGCAACAGTATCGTTCCAAGAATGGGATTAATGTGGGTCTACTTGATCAGTTTAAGAGATGGATCAACTGGCTAAAAGTTTGTTAATGGGTGAGTACGTCATTAATATATATGTGATTTTCGCAATTCTACAACTGAATGAATATGTGGATTTAAAGAATATTTCTGATTTTTTGATTTAGTCCATTTGAAAAACGAAGGAGGGAAAAAACTGAATTTAGTGGAACCATACATTGTCATGCCGTCCCAGTGTTAGTGTTAAAGTGACACTAAATTATCCATACACCAGGGTTTTGAAAATCGGCCGTTACGGCACGTAACGGCCGTTACGTAACGGTAACGACGAGCTCCGATCCCGTTACACCCCGTTATAGCGGGTAGAATAAATTTCACACATGTAACGGCCGTTACGGCACCGTAACGGGATATAACGGGCGTTATGAGAGCGTTACAGTCCGTTACGCTGCCGTAACGGCCTATTTTTGTAGCTTGTACTACTCATCCATGGCTGTTTTGTGGCCGGAAGGGATGACCGGCTAAAAGAGACGGTGAGTGAAGTTTGTGGGGGACAGGCTGTCATGGGTTGGCAGACTTTTGAAAGGCAAAAATCAAGTGGAGCTTTATTATTTTTACAACCTATATAATGAATTGTTATTCATTATCAACAAATTTAATCAATGAATAGATGACAAGTGTCATGTTCTTTTATAGTGTGAAGGAGTGGATTTAAACAAATTAAAAATTTGTAGGTGGTGGGGTCATTCTTGTACAAATTTAACAACTAATAATTTTTATTTACAATTGTAATTTTTTTTAATTTTATCCCAATGGTCTAAATTTATTTTGACTACTTCCTAATTTGAATACAATTTTTAAATAAATAGATATTAATTGCTTAAACTAATTTTCTTTCATTTGCTCTAAATTTGGATTAATTAAGCAATTTAGCATATCAAAATCATGAATATAATAAAAAATTATTATAAATTACAAAAAAATTGAATTTATTTTATTTTGATCCAAATATATAGAAATTTTTTATTTTTGCCGATAGTTGTGAATGAATTAACAAAATTCACGACTTCGGTTTCCGTTACTGTTACGTAACGTCCGTTACACCCCGTGTCCGTTACACCGTTACCGATACCGTTACATCACCCGTTACCGTTATTCAGAACCATGCCATACACTCAAGCTGGCTAAATCAAACATAACACACACAGAGATACAAAAATAGAACACACCACAAACACACCGAAACCCCACATACACTTTGAAACCCATTCTTCTTCCCCTATCCTTTCTGCCCCCTCCCCACCCCCCAACACACAAAAAACACAACACACACAGAGCACATATTTGGTGTTAAATTTTGGGGAAGAATAATTCTTGCAAATTCATACTCCACACCAAGTGTTTGTTGAAATGTTTGAGAGAAATATTTTATACTCTACCACTGATTTTTTGTTTGATTGATAGGAATTCACTATATACCCATTCAGTGGGTTGAATTTATTTCTGTCTTTGATAGGTAACTATATTCTTATGACGTTCAATGGATTATGTTCCATGGGTTTTAATTTATTCTCTTCTTTTTTGGGGTATGCTTTTATTTGTTTTTTCACTTTGTTTAATTTTGGGTATGCCATTGATAATAGAATTGTATATGTTTTTTGGGTTTTCATTTGATACTTATTTATTCTTTGGGTTTAGATTGCTTTGAATTGTTTAATAACTGATCAAACGTTTACAGTTAATGCCATGGATTGTACAATGGGTTTTTTATTTTGAACATTCGTGATGTCAATTTATCAATTAGTTTACTGAGAGTTGCAGTGTTAGTTGAAATTTGGTTATTCTAAAATTAGTTTACATTCATTAATGCTTTAATTGAGTCTGCCTTTTGTTGAATTTAGTCTTTTGTCCCTTAATTTCATGTCCTTTGTTGGTATTCAGTAATTTTGATGGTGAATTTTTTTCGATTTCTATGTTGTTTGATTACTGAGAAAACTTATGAAGCTTTGTTTTTATCCATTTAGTTACATTCTTTTTCTACTTTTATCCAACACACTCTTGAGTCTATTTGGTGGGGGTGATGATGCATGTTGCCAAGGTTTGAATTCTTAGATACTTGGTTTCTTACTGCTCTTTTCTATTTGCACTTCAATAATGGTTGTATGCAAACTATTTGTTATTATGCTTCAATAAAAAGAAATTTATGTTTGACAACTTTTTCTTTCGTGGCATTGCTTTATTTTATTGTCTTGCAAATAGAGGATGTGGTTATATGTGCTGATCTATAAATTCTTGGAGTCTTCCTTTTCAATGAAGGCTTTGGAGACAAAGAAAAAGTTGTTGTGCCGAAGGCCAACGGGTCTAAAAGATACGAAGTCCAAAAAAGTAAGTACATAAATTTGATTATCCGTCGTTATCTGTCCACCAACCTCGACGGAAGCTCTCAACCCCTTTCCCTTCCCCTACTTCTTCTCTTTCGCTAGATCCCCATCCCTTTCTTCCTCATCAATCTAACCACCTTTCCTCATCAAAGCTTCTTGCTGGAACGGACCCAAACCCCAACTCTAAACCTAGGGCTGATGATTCCTGCGCAGTTGTGTGTGATTCTGTACCCACAATAGCTGATCCTATAGATCTGTCCACTAAGGGCAAAGATAGCCACCATTATTGCTCCAAATCTGCTACAAGCGAAGATGGTAGGACCCAGGAGGAGTAATTGTTCAACCAACAAAAGGATTTACCAAATAAAGAAGTTACTGCTCTCACTAATGCCGCTACTACTGTTGAGCGGATGGAAGGTTTTAAAGCTTCATCCCACAAGAGTAGACTTCAAAAGACTGAAATTCTTACTAAAACAGGGGAAAAACCCCTGCTCAGCACAAACCTGCTACTAATGTCCTGTGGAATCAAATGCTATTGTATGCCCAAACCCAAAAACAATCAGGATTGAGCAAGACGCCATGAAATTGCAATACTTTGAACCAAAAAGAGTTAACAACCGTGTTGTTGTTCAACCCCTAGCTGAGGTTGCAAACAAAGGTTGTGCCTTATGGAGAAACTGGCTTGTGGGATACTTCATTGAGAAAAAAACTGTCATTCTTGATCGTGTCTTTCATCGTCCATAAGATTTGGGACAAAATAGGACTGTTGGAGGTCCTGGCTAATGAACATGAGTTCTTCTTCTTCAAATTTGAGGACAAGGAGCCAAGAACTAAAGTGGTGGAAGCTGGCCCATGGTTCTTCCAAGGTAGGCCATTATTCCTTAAGAAATGGCAGTCAGATGTTGCTGTCTCAAAAGAGGACCATTCTGTCATTCTAGTTTGGGTGAAGCTGTATAATATTCCCCTGCAGTACTGGACTTCGAGGGGAATCTATCCTTTTCTCTCTTTCTTCTAGCATTTCTATTCGGTTCATCCTGCTTACCTCGATCGAACTGCTTTCTTCCAACTTGCTCCGTCTCTGGACAAATCGTCGTTGATTTTGGCGTACTTCTCAATTCTCACCATTAGCTTCTCCATGTCCACGGAATGTCTTCTGGTAAGGGACTGATATAAGGGATTTTCTTTTGGCAATACTATCTTGAAGGATGCCATGACAATCTCTATGTTAGAAGTCTCAACTTCATTCATTGTTTCCCAGTAACGAGAGCGTAATTCTCTCAAAGTTTCATTGCTTCTCATTTTCAGTGTTAGTAGTGCCCCAACATCTTTGGGTTGTTTGTTACTCGTGATGAATAGAGTTGTGAATTGCTCGGCGAGCTGAGCCCATCTATCTACCGACCCTTTCGACAGACTATCAAACCACTTCATGGCTGACTCCCCGAGGCGGATGGGAAAATTGGTGCAAAACAACCGCTCATTCTTCCGATGAATGGTCATAAGCTGCTGGTAATGTCTGATGTGGGAGGCTGGATCGGTCTTTCCATCATATAATTTAAAACTAGGCACTGTGAATTGTTTTAGAATCCGACCTTTCTCAATCCACCTGGTGAAAAGGGAGGACTCCGTATCATCTCCATATTCCCCGGTGGCTCTTCTAGCTAGATCCCTAGTCGATTTTTACTTTGGTCTCCTTAGTCTGTTGTTGAGCTCTTTAGTTATGAATTGCTTCCAAGAGTCTTCATCCTAGCCTCGATATCTTTTCTGCTTATGCTTCTCTTCCTCGACATCTTCCCTTTTATCTCGCTTCTTCTAGGGACTCTCTCGTCGGCTTTCCTTGTTACGTCTATCTCTTTTGGTCAATTCCTTCAATTTAGCCTTTAGCTCTTCAATTTCCTTCAACAAATCTCTTTCTCTAGAATAGGATTTCTTGAGCATCTTATCATGCACATCGAGTTGATCTTGTAGGTACTGAACCAGCTTTGCTAGAGTGGGGTTCTCCCCATTGGCACGGAGGGATTTGCCCCCATCGGCATCCTATTGACTCTGATGCTTATGAGGTTTAAAACTTGCTGAGGACAACTTGTCATCCTTATGTGGCTTGGTTGAGTTTTTGTTCATATCCACTCTGATGTCGCTATTGGATGGAAGTGACACTCTATAATTTGGATCGGAATCTTCTAAGGCCAAACTATCTGTAGGTGAGTCAATGACACTTTTTAATCTTGACATTGACTTTTAGTTTCGGGTGATGAAAATCTTCTCACAAACGGCGCCAAAATATAAGAGACAAAAATTGAATACCTCCTACCAAACGATAATTTAATATTTAAGGTAGAGTGTGCTTCTGAACTTGATATTCTAGTCTTCCCTTCGTGCAAAACGAACAATCTGCCCCAGACCAAAGTGTTTCAATTGAAGGCACTTCGATGCTTAAGTCAGTAATGGAACTGAGTGAGTTGCAAGAAAACAAAGAGAGTTCAGCGTACCTTTCACCTTAGCCCCTTGTGCCTTTTATAGAGCTTAGCTTAGTTAGGATCTCTATGGTCTCCGATTCAAGGTGGCACACCTTCTTTCAATTAGGCAATTATGTTCAGAAAGTTGTTGAGATCCTTCTAGCAATTCCTTCTTTGGAGCCTACGATCAGGCTCATTTGTTTGACCATTATGCTTGAATTGTAGGCATCTTCTTAGCACCAAGTTTGTTGTTTGAAACAGCTCGGTCAAGATGATGGTCGAACTCATTCCCTCCTTCCCGAACTCTCTGAATAGTTCGACTGCGATTTGATATCTGAGTCTAGTGACGTCTTTCTCACATGACTAGTTTTGTCGCCCTCACGTGGTGTCATTTAATGTGATCCCATGTGTCATATGGAAAGCAACCCTCTTCAATGATAGACGTGTGTATTTATCTTTTTCATATGTAATCTTCACCCTATAAATATGGTTGAGTTCTATATAATCAATCATCTTCAATAATACATTAATATAATCCATAAAGTTAGGTCCGTGGATGTTAACACATGAATATGTCGAACCAAGTCCAAAAGATTTGCCATAGTTTTTATCCTCGTTGCCATGACGCCAGGGAATTGTTTCCCTTTTCCAAGTCAATTGTGATCTTTGCAAGATTTTGTGACATGGGTCATTAATAATTTAAAGGCAAATGGTACTTTAGCTTCTAAAAGTTTTATAAAAATTTTTACGTTTTTCCTCAAAAGATTAAAAATTTTATATTGCACTCTAAATTTTGTAAAATGGTAGTAATTTGCTCCAATTAGACAACAACACCAATTTTTTCTTTATCTAGCATTCAATGTGCTACGCATGTGATTTGACAATTACTTTGCTCTAGAACAAAGTAAACTTCGTAAACAATTTTAAGGGATAAGTGATATTAAAATATCTTCGGTAAATTTTATAAATGCCCTTTAAACTATGACTTTTGTTCTATTCCCTTAACTTTTTTTTTTCTAATTTATCCCTTGAGCTATGTAATTAGATTCAATCGTCAGTCTGGCACTTTTAGCTAATTTTTGATGTTAAATAACACAAATTCAAACCTTCAACCAAAACTCAAGTGCATCTCACGTGTTTAAATTTAGTCATTTAATGTCTAAAATTAAGGGAAGGTGTAAATTGAAGTGTATTTTTTTCTTCTTTTTTTTCTAAGGGTATTTTTATCCAATAACGTTTTTAATGGTATTTTTGTCCTCTAGGCTTTAAAAGTTTACGGTTTGGATTTAATGACTTAGAATTCCAATCCGATGGAGCTACCGCCCAAAAACTCTAATTAATATAAGTTCTCAATTCATTTATATATTGGCGAGATTGAATGAGTTAATATATAATAAGTTAAAATTCTCACATCTATTTATACGCATCATTTGACTCCATCGTAATTTTTTTTTTTTTTGAGCAAACAAATTTTTATGCATGTGGAGAAATACAAAGTTGTTGTTGAGATTTATAAAAATGACTTTACGAAATTAGTCAATTACAAATATGATCTTAACAATATCTGCTCCATTTATAATCTTTTATAGTTGGTCGTGTTTAGTAGGTTTGTGTGGTGTTTAGTTGGATTTATATCGACCCATTTATTAGAAGGGTCTAATAAGTTCACTTGTTTATCACCTGAATGTACTAAGACTATAGTTAAACTCATTAATTCTGTATCAATTTCTTATGAGGTTATAATATCGTACGAGGGGACTCAATACGTTAAGTGCGTGACCCATATCTGGTCTCTGAAATGGCTCGCGTGCAGTGCAGCCACCTGCCAGCTCAGCCACCCTGCAAATGCTCTCAAAGGTTTCTTCATCGGGGTCAAGGGATTGGTCAATAGCCTTTCGAATGTTGTCCTTGTTGACTAGCACCTTGCGGAACCATGTGACCAATTGAGCCCTCTCTTCTGGCACAGTCTCATCTAATGCTTGTCTACCACTGATTATTTCCATCAACACCACTCCAAAAGCATAAACATCCACTGTTGTAGTCACTCCTCCAGTTGCTGTTAAAAACAAAGGAAAATAGATTTATTTTTTCTTCACTAATTCAAATCATGTTTTATTGAATAGACAAGCTAATGGTAAGTTCAATATAAATGGCAGAATAATTACATTTTAAAGAGGTTGTGTGACTTGTAATTATGTCAAAAATAAATGAACGCAATAGTTGTTATTACTGTCATCAGTAGATAT
>JAHQCQ010003300.1:0-17696 GCA_023539305.1 Ilex asprella | reverse complement strand
ATAATATGAAAGAAATTAGGGCTTTGTCATGGCTCTGTAGCCTCTAGGGTTGCCTCTCGGGTATATGGTCCTCTCCCTTGCAATGAAGGTATGATACAGTATTTATAGTACAATTCCTATCTTCTAAGGGATCTACACCGAGATCTTTGCCTTCATCCATGGAACCCTCCTTAATTTTAGGAGAAAATCTTGATCGGTTGAGATTTAATACCTTGACTGTAGTGCCCTACCTCTATGGGAACACTCGTTATTAACCAGCTGTCCACTCCTTATTCCTTCTACCATCCTACGTGGGGTGAGCTCTGGGTGGATCCCCCTGAGCTCCGGATTACCTATCCGACCTCCCATCTGGGTTGACCTCTTGGTCTGAGCTCATACTTGAAAATATTTTTCCTGGTATCATCAATGGGCATCATACGTTACCATATTTCTTAATAGCATAAGTCTTTATTTAGTTGTAACTTACCGAGAAGCACTGTAACAAATGAATTATTAACTAAAGGAAAATTTGGGGGCCAGTCCCTCTTTGTGGATTTATTTAATGATAAGTCTATCAAGAAACTTGTTTAATATTAAGTCAATTTAATTTCATTGTCCAAAATATCCCTTGTAGTTATGTTTAATTAAAACAAATTTGAAAACTAACAACTACCAAATTTTAGAAGTTTGATTAACATTAAAATTTTCTATCTTTCATATCTATCTACTAGTCATAACTCGTGCCTTCAAAATATAAAATTCTAGCGTCCAAAAAATCGATTCAATTATATTAATTTTTTTCAAAATATATTAAATATAAAATAATCAAATATTAAATGATTAAATATATGATAGAAATGAGTGATGTAATGTTTTTAGGGATGAGATATATAAATGATTAAACATGTGATAGAAATGAGTGATGTGATTTAACGTTTGAGTCTGACAAAGGGATGATGGGTGAGATAAGTGATTAGTGATGGTTTTTAGGGAAAAAATATGACTGAGATAAAATTTAAACACACTCATGTTTTATTATATAGATATCCATATATAGAATAGTACTATTTATTTTTCTCTCTCATATATATATATATACACACACACACACACATACATACATAGATACAAATAGTAACATTAAAAAAATAGTAACATTTAAATACAAAAAATAGTACCATTCATTCACAAAAAATGGTATCATTTAAATACAAAAAAATAGTAATATTTAAACACAAAAAAATAATAATATTCAAAAAAATAAAAATAAAAACATTGAATATAATATTTGGAACAATAACGTTAGTAACATTCTCAACAAAAACAGTAATATGAATAGTAACATACCCAACAAAAATATTAACATGTTCACAAAAATAGTAAAATGAACAGTAACATGGTAAGAATTTGAATTTCAAATCTATGTAAACAAAATTATTGGCATATATTCATTGATAGTGAATTAAGGGATAATAATTCCAAAGTTAGGAAACTAATTTAAAGTTGCTTTCAAGGAAGAGTATTTTGGAGTTTTAAAAAAATAGTGGACTAAACTACTTATTAGTAAGATTAAAAACAAACTTATTCTCAAATAAATTTTCTTTACAAACTAAACTCATTATAAGTCATTTAAGGAGGACTCAACCCCAATTTTCACTTAACTAAAAGTGATGATTGATAGAGTTGAGTGCTGAGAATGCGAAGACTAAAGTGGTTCATTCTACTGAAGAGTAGGAGTAATCCACTATTGAAGGGAGTCTTTTCCTCCTTTGAGATATTTATTACTTGAGGAAGAAGTGGATACACAATAGGGTTTTTCTTAGGTGTAGTGTATTGGCTTACCTCTTGTTACTTCTTGCTAATTTGTTTCATTACTTTTATAACAAATTTTTCAAGTAAAAATTGGGGAATATTTGGCCATTAAGAGCCTTTTTGTCCGAAGTATGATGTAAGCTTCTAGAAGTGGTGACCTCTTGCCCAAGGTAAGATTTTTCTGTTCAAATTTCTCCTTTGCCCATTTAGGTAGTTTCCTTATTGAAGGTCAATCTTGATTGGTGTTATAGTTATGGAGGTGCATTCTGTCTTGAGCTATCTTCAGGTCAGCTCGATGAGATATAATCTGACCTGTCTATTTTCTCTAGTATTATCAGTTGCCCCCCCCCGCCGCCCGGAGCTGGGCTTGAACAAGCCCTTTGTTGGGGTAAAGCTTCCAAATAATGCTCATCCGTCATGTCCCTAGGATTGCGCATAGCTGCAAAGACTTATCTAACTATTATCCCATTATTGCGCAGTTATGATGACATGTCATTTGTTTGGTGCCTCAATTTTCTTAGCATGCATGTCAGAAAAGTGACACATGTTCCACACATGCTGGCGTATTAAATGTGTTGTTGTGCTTTTTAACCGCCAAAAATATTTTAAGTTTGAATCTTGTCTGTTACCTTCATCTTCTTCGTCTTCTTCAAATCACACACACACACACACACCAGAGAATCAAAGAAGCTTTACTTTTTGTCGTCATCGTCTTTCTTGCCAGATTCCATCATCCTCATCATTTTTGAGTCCAGTCGATGTTTCTTGTAGGTTCATCTACTCTTTCTCTTTTGTTCTAGATCCATTTGGCCCTTGGTGGTAGCCAGAAATTTTTTATTTAATAGTTTTTGAGGGACTTCTTTGTTCCTTCCTTTCAAGTACCATAGGTTAAATTGATTGACTCCTGTGAGTTGAGTTGTTTCTTCTTCATCTTTAGATTCATTGTCTTCCATGGCCTCCTTGTTTGGGTCCAAGTCCACTCTAGTCGAGGTTAGTTCAGCCTCTAGGGATGACTCTGTTGACCTTAGTGATGTCTTAGAGAAAGTGGATCCTCTAAGTGTTTCTTATCCAAATGAGGCTATCTCATAGTGACTTGAATAGGTCCTTGAAAAGGTTTCGAAGAGGGTGCCGAGGAAGCCCATAAGCAAATTTCTCAGAAAGCCTTCTTTGTCGGTTCACTAGTGCCTCCGAAAAAAGGAAGAAGGTACCTCGTTACCCAAATAATCTGACCTTTTGTTTTGTCGGCTTGCGCAATGTGAATACTGAGTCTCATGCTAGATCTATCAAGAATAAGTATGGATATCCCCCAATGGATGGGGCTTACTGGTGGGACTGCTCATTCACTAAGATGAGAGTGGGAATATATCTTCTCTTACTATTTTCAAGTTCTTCCATTTTTCCACTTAAAATCTTCTCCTTCTATGGACTTTTTATACTTCACTAAGAGCGTCGCCTTGCCAGACTTGGTTTTCAACAGTCTTCCTTCTCATACGTTTTGGAATGAGGAATTCTTCTTTGTGTTTGGGAATGCTTGGGAGTTTGCAAAAAGGTTAATTAGACTCTCTGAGTTGCTTATCTCTAGGCTCCCCCCTACCAATTTAAGTAAGTTTATCATCTGTTCATTTTAAGTTTATCATTTGTTCATTTTAAGTTTATCATTTGTTCATTTTTGTTGAGGCATATGTTAATGGAACCTGATTGTTGATCTATTATGGCTTTTGTCTATAGACTTTGTGCCTCCACTGCCCAAGTTTGAGGTTTCCCATACTTGCAAGATCGAGGAGCACGGTTCTAAGCTTTGGGCTGAACTAGTTGTTCCTACAAACCGTACTAAGTACAATCTCGATATAGTTGTTGAAAGAGGCCCTTCTAGTGAGTGGTTGTTTCTCTTTGTTTTGTGGATGATCTTCCCTCTTCTTTCTTTTCTATGCCTAATGTTTACGCTCATCCTTGCAGCTCTTGTTGCCATGTCCCGAACAAAGAGTGACCTAAAAAATCTTATGGAGTCAAGGAATGAAGACAATAAAAAGGGTGTTTCTAAGCCTCCCAAGAAGCTCAAGATCTTAATGAAAGGCCTGAAGATGTCTGAGGCCGATGCTCATGCTATTGGGGTGTTTGATCCTTGACTTAGGAGACATCAACTGATGAGGCTGTCCATTTTTACGGCTCTGTTGTTCCTGGAAAGGATTCCTCTTTGAACCAACCTGATGAGATCGAGAAAACTTCTGAAGAAGCCACTATGTGTCTCAAAAATAGATGATCAGGGCCAAGTTGAGATTACCTCAAGGGAGCCTATTGGGGATTCAAATTTTTTGTTGCGTAGCCCTCCCTAGCTACTTGTCAGATTATACATGTACTCTCTAAGTCTGTCCTTCAGTAAGTGGTTATGTAGCATTGGAGACATACCTAATGTTGTTTTTCATGGTCTTATTGAGGTATAACTATGTCTTTTTTATTTTTTTCTCAATTGAAAGATTTTCTAAGTGGTATCTGATTTTTTTTTGTGCAAATTGATACATATTTGAGTTTTCTCACCATGCTAGTTCAGACGTTGGAGAAGCAGTGAAATGATAGGGCAATTAAGGCCAAAGAGTTCACCAAGATATTGGCGATCCAACTTATCATCAAGGAAGTTTAAAAGGTCACCTTGAAGGATCAGCTCGAAGAGAAACAACTTGAGATTTTTTAGGCAACCCGAGTTGTTGACAAGGCCAAGGCTAAAAGGAATAAGATTGAGGAAGAAGAAACTTTTTTGAAGGAGTAGCTAGGGGAAGCCACTAAGAAGTGCTCACATTTGGAGGTCCACCTTTGCTCCGATTTTGATCAGGTCGTGAAGAAGTTCCAATAGTCTAATAAGTATAAATAAGCTTTCTTGGAAAGCTATTTAGATGTGTACGAAGCTTTCAAAAGCCAAACCAAGGAGACGTATCCCAAGGAGAAGTACCCTAACCTCGACTTCGAATCTTTTGAGTGGTGAGCTTCGTCAGAGGATGAAGAAAAGAAGGCTAAGGAAGATACTGAGAAGCGAACAGAGCAACAAGCAGAGTAGATTGGGGAAGAAAATGGGAAACAAGTTTGACGGTCGAGCAGTACATGTTCTCTTTCCTTTTTCTATGATCTTTGTAAAAGTTTTCTGTTGTATGTAGTGCAACGACTTCTTCTTTTCCTTAACAAGATTATCATTTTATTTCCACTTATGCTTTATGTTTTTTGTTTTGACTTTTTGGTTAGGCCCTGGTGCAACTGTGAGGTCAAGTCCTGATGCAGCTGTAAAGTTGTAGGACTTGTAGTGGTATGCTTGCCCCCTTTCGTTTCTACAAGGTCCCATCGTTGGCCTTGTAGAAGCGAGAACTTTGTTTGGACTGACTAATTTTAGTTGTGTTGGGTGATATTGATAAGTAATCAGCCGAGCTGAATATCTTTGATCAGTCTAATGACTGATAGCTAAGACATGTTTATGTTTAATATGTTCACTATTTTTGACCAAGTAGTCTAAAGTGCTAAGTCGAGCTTATTAATTTTTAGGTTGAATAGCCTAAGAAGGGTGTGCATACTCATACCAAGCGAGAACATTATTTTTAATTGAGATGTCTAGAGTTTTAGGTCGAGTTGGCTAATCCTTTAGACTAACTAACCTGAGAGGGATTAATATGTTTACACCAAGTAGGCTCATTGTCCTTGACTGAATAGTCTAGGTTGAGTTGTTCGGTCATTTAGGCTGAGTAACGTGATCATTGCATACACATGTATACCTTTGATTTCTCTGTTCTATTCATGTAACAATCAATAAGATGTATTTTTTTGCTAAAAAAATGCACATATTAAAACTTCAAAATTATCCTTGAAAAGTGTAAGACCCCATATTAAAATTTAAATAGGGATAATATTATCTTAAGAGTTCTCCTAAGATGAATAAAATGATGGTAGAAAATTAGAATCACAGTTGAAAGATTAATTATAAAGTTTGAGTTCTGCGCGTATTTACGTTGAGATAAATTGAGTTTGGGAGATATTTGGATTGAAAAGTGTGGCTAAGTAATCTTATAAATATTTTTAGGTCACAATAATGCCTCCAATGAATCCGTAAGGTCGAGAAACCTTGGGAGAGGTTATATGGGGTGTATTAGAAGTTAGAAATAATTTCAGAGTTAAAACACATTATAGAAAGAATTTAGGTAGGAAGGAATTTGACACTATTTTAGTATTTTGGCTATAACTCTTTAATCCTAATTCCGATTGAGCTTATTTTTGGATGATAGAAACTAGACTTCAAGGGCTACAAAAGTGTGTTTCACGAAAATTTCATAAATCGACTTCTAAATAGATGAAAACCACTTCTAAATTTTGGACAGAAAGTTGGTACCGTCCGGACGCCCCTCTTTATCCTAAAAACTTTATTTTTCATCACAAAACAGTGACTTTGAATCATCCGGACGCTCAAGGACCGTTCGGACGCTACCCTAAAATTAGCCCCGATTAGTTTTAGGATATTTCTATGTTTTTCACCTTATAAATATCATAAGGACGTCCCGTTAGCCATGTTTCATCAGTTTTCAACCCTAGAAAACCTTAGAGAGCAAGAGAGGAGGATAGAAACACAAGATTGAAGATAGATTATTACGTTGGAATGGATCAAACACACTAAGTTTACACACAAACTACGGATTCAAGGTAGGGAATTCTTCTCAAGTTCTTCTATTGAAACTTAGGGTATAATTATGTAAGTTTTAAATCTTCTAAATTATTATATGTTAAATAATATTTTTTTCTTGGTTTTTTTATTAACATGTTGTTCGTTGTTGAGTCTTTTTGAAGTAACATATGGTTTCCAACGAGATACATGTCTTGTATCCAAGAAACATTGTTCTTGAATTTTTAAAACCCTAGTTTTTCCAAAATACATGTTTTATTGTGAAATTCATATGGATTCTTGATTTCTAAATTCCTGTTCTTGATTAAATCATGTTTTCATCTAATACTTGTTCTTATTCCAAGAAATTATGATTTTTGGCAAAACCCTAAAATTTTAATATCGAAATTATGAAGGTTTTATTGATATGATCTCTTGCATATTTTCATTGCTTTATTACTGTACTATATTGATAATTATGCAATTGTGATACTAAAATTGTTAATGAAAATTGTGATTGGTTAAGATTGTGATTGTTGAGAATATTATTGTTTCATCTCTTGTATGGTTTGGGTGTGATGGACTTAAATTGCATTCGAGAGCTACCGTAGAATGTTAGAGTTTAGTTTATCCCAGTGGGGATGAGATGGTTGACTAACACTTGTAGTGGATTGTTGTTTGTAAGTGCAACCACTATTGTTCACGTAGGTTCCTGACTGAGGGACGGTATACCTTTTCTTGGAAGGATTCGTCAATGTCGTGAGAGACGGTATAGACCCTTCCTAAAGTGGTTTTATGATTTGGCATTGCAAGGAATGATTGAAATTGTGTGGTTGTGATGGGTGAATGAGGTAGAATCGTTGTGTAGATTCCTGATGAGAAACCAACATACATGACAATGGGGATGAACCAACATACATGAGGATATGAGGTGATGCGACTAAGTTAGTTATTGATTGCTTTAATTTCTTGCAAGTTTATCCCTGTCATTTATTTACCATATTTCGTACACTTGAGATCATTACAACTGTCATGATTTTACTTTTAAAAATTTATATATGTTATTTTTCAAAAGAGATTTGCCTTCTTTTTATTGTTTTAAAAACCTTGTTAGAATTTGAGAGGGATTTCTTATGGGCTTTTGCTCACCCCTAGAACACACTTACAGATTGGGCACTGTGGATGAGAAGGTTAATTACGAGTCGTTGGAGGATCAAGACGTGGACCCTGTTTTAGAGGAATATAGTTGTTTTACTTTTGGTTTAGTGCTTGAGAGATTTTTATGAAACAATGTTTTAGCTAGTTTGATTATCCCGCAGCTAGATATTCTTTGGTTTTGAATTGCAAGTTGGAGAGGTTTTAATGTTGTATTGGCTTTAGCATTTATTTTTATCAGATTGATAAATGGTTTATCATTTAATGCTTATTATTAGTTGCTCTCATTATTGGATGGATTTTAGATAGTAATACCTTCCATGGTGGATTTTGGGGCATTACAAAAATAAAGCATTACAATATTTTTAATAAGGTAAATTCAAACAGACTGATCTGGACAAAATTACTAATAATATTTTCTAAATGTTCTGCATTCTAGGAGTGGGCCAGAGTTCACCCTTCCTCAATTTGCAGCTTTTAATTTCCAGGTCTAATGATCATTTTAACCAGGTATGATCCTCAATTTGGTCTAAGCTTTCCATGATGAGGTCTAAGTCTCTTTCTTTGAAACTTCTTTTTTTGACCCTTTAGCCGTAATTTTCTGTCGAGCTTCATTTTTTTCTCATCGAGGACGTCTAGATTGAGTAAAAGTGATATGTCATTATGCTAACGTTGGATCAGCTTTGTTCGTGGTGACAAATTATCAATCTTTACTGGAGCCACTACATTTATTCCAAAGGATAAGTTGAATGGAGTTTCATTTGTGGTTGTTCAAGTTGTGGTCCTATATGCCCACAATACGCTTGGGAGCTGGTCTACCCATTAATTTTTGGAGGCTTCCAATTATGCCTTGAATGCCTTCACTATGATTATAATGGTTACCTCTAGTTGTCCGTTGGCTTGCGGATGAGCTAGTGACGAGTAATAATTCTTGATGCCTAATTTTGAACAAAAATTTTGAAAATCATTGTTGTCGAATTGTTTGCCATTATCCATAACGACGACATTAGGAATTCCGAATCTGCAAACAAGAGATTTTCAAACAATTTTTTTCATCTTTTGTTTGATGATTATTGATAATGGTTCTGCTTTTGCCCATTCAGTGAAGTAATCGATAGCAACTACTAAGAATTTGCATTGACCCACTCCTAAAAGGAAAGGTTCCACAATATTAAGTCCCTATTACTGGAATGGTCAGGTAC
Organism: Ilex asprella; assembly: GCA_023539305.1. Classification (NCBI taxonomy): domain Eukaryota; kingdom Viridiplantae; phylum Streptophyta; class Magnoliopsida; order Aquifoliales; family Aquifoliaceae; genus Ilex; species Ilex asprella. The sequence goes on along the minus strand of JAHQCQ010003300.1, from coordinate 8,918 downwards.
TGAAAATATGAGTGAGTTGTTCAGGTGGGCACCTAGTTATATTAGAGTGTATGTAACGTCGAGAAATTTACATATAATTTCAAGTTAAGTGACATGTTATGTATTAGGGTTTAATATTTCAAAATTGCCATTACTATAGGTGCTGAAGTTAATAGCAGCAAGAAACATGCAACTTTCTAATGAGATTATAACACTAGCTATGGGTCCGTCTAAGCAAACCACTAGGTTCAAGGGGTACATTATCAATAGTACAAGGTCTTACACGAAGAAACGTGAACGGAGAAGAAAAACTCAAAACAGTGGTGTTATGCTAAAAGTAAGTACCCATAGTTATGATAGTTCAAGGAACATGCATCCAGTGGAAGAAGATGTTACATATTATGGAGTGTTGACTGATATTGTTGAATTATATTATTCACACGACTGTAAATATGTATTATTTAAGTATTATTGGGTCAATAACAATAGAGATCTTGTCAAGCGGGATGACTTTGGTTTTACACTAGTCAATTTTTTAAATTTGCTTTACACCAAGGGATTGATTTCTGAAGAACCATTCACCCTAGCATCTCAAGCACAACAAGTCTTCTATGTACAAGATCCCATTGAAGAAGATTAGAAAATTGTCATCAAGGTGAAACCTAAAGATTTATTTAAAGTCTATGAACAACAACCAAGAAAAGATGCTAGGATGCATCATAACCAGGTGGAAGAATATGGGCAACACGATTTAGATGAAACTGCTATCGATCATGATAACGACGACATGGACTAGGTTAGACAAAGTGTTGTTGGAACCACAGTTCATGGTTATGATGATGAATGATATATATATATGAATTGTTTTTTTTTCTTGTGTATGATTTTTTAATATCATGGGAATTTATACATTTAATTGCTTTGGATTTTCATTGCAATGTAAAATAATGAGCTCTCTTTTAATATCATGAAACTACTAAGTGTTTATATCTTGATGACACACTTCCAAACTCTTGCATATCCATAAATAGTTTATAATTTGCTATGGTGGAGAATGTGCACATGATTCCAGAACCACCACCCTACTTCTAGCCTCCCAGGTACATTATTTGGTTGTAGATTATGTTTTTCTCACAATTTGATATTATGCATATAATTCTATGTTTAGTAATTTAAGTATTTATAATTTAAGTTTCAGTACTAACCATCCATCTTGTGGCCAATCACTAGACGATGATGGCAATACATCATGCAATGACAATGGTATATTTTAGTAATGGAGGAATAGATAGTAATAATTATCACTATACATGATATTGTAATCACTCAATTTTTTTTTTGAATTGTAGGTTCCAATTCCTCGGATTCTATACAGAGACGGATTAGAGGTCCTACCTTGATACATGGCGGCAGTGTCCTATACATTGAGAAAAATGAATTAGAGCAACCAATTGGTGAAAAAGTTTCTCCACTTCAATCTCGTTTAGGTATGCTAGCTCGAAATGGGACCATGACACCCTTAAATTGGCACGAGTGGCGTGTTGTTCCCAAGGAGTATAAAGAATGAATACGGGATGAAATAAAGGTGCAAAGTTTTTGAATTTATTTTATAGTTACTAAGTGATTGTATATAGCTTTAGCATGTTATTAGTGGTTTTTGAATGGACTTTTAGGCAAGCACTGATGCAAAAGAGTGGATGAAAAGATATATAATGCAGTCTATAGGGAAGAAGTGGAAAGACTGGAAGTGTGAGATTAAGAAACAAGTTTATTATCCCTATAGGACTGATGTAGAAAGATTAGCTCACAAGCTTGACCAAGTGGAGGTATCACATTGACGGGCGTTGGTCTATTATTGGGGTACTCCGAAGGCACAAGCACAAATATGCAAGTGTAACTCTTTTTCCTCAAATTTTTATGATAATTTATTTTGGCATGTAATAGGAAAAAAGTGAGAGGAGCAAACTCATTCGGAGCAAGAAGAAATTTCATCACACCACTGGCCGAACAAGTTTTGCATGTGTTATGAAAAGGGTTTGTTAGAAAACAAGTGTATTTTACAAAAGGCTTTTAGTCAAGTTTATTTATTGTGTCTATTTTAACTGTTGGAAAAGAAAAAGAATAATTATAAGAAAATGAGTCGTATTCAATTTTTAAGGTTGCATATTCAAAGAAAGATGGTCAGCCAGTTAATGATGTTGTTGCGTAAGCCTTGGTATGTAATATTGGCAGGAAAGATTTTCATTATTTATCCATTCATATTTTGCCTATGTTTCATATTTATTTCAAATTATTTTTTGCTGCAGTCAGACATGGATGAACTTGTGTCACAAATACTAGAGTCTTCCATGCAATCTTTATCTGTAGTAGATGAAGTTTTCACTCAAGGCATTGGATCGGAGCGACCTGAACGTGTTAGAACATATGGTTTTGGATCATCTTCGAGTGATGTGTTTGGACATAAAAAATCAGAAGAGATGCAAGCAATGCTGTCCCCACCAAATGAGTAATTGAGTAGACATAAGGTAGAGACGAAGGCTAAACAGTTAGAGATAGAGGCTCAAAAGCACAAATGAAGAAACAAAAGAGTCAAATGGAAGTTAAGTTTGAGGCTCAACAATGACAGTTTGAGGTTTTTCTCGTTCAGAAGTGTGCAATGGGTATGCCCATTCTTGAACCATCTCACAGAAACACAGATCCACTTCAGGTTGAAAATGTTATAAAAACTTTAGTAACATATTTTGAGTTAGAAGAGTTATTGTATTATTTTTCTCCATGATTATTAAGTATTTGCAATCTTAAAAGGTACCTGAAGTATCTATTACTCATAATATCAACTCTCATCGATCATCGATGAGGAATGAGTCAAGAAGTCCAACAGTGCGAGACATAGTGTTTCAAGGTTATTCTAGATCATCTTCATCTAGTTAGGTGAGTCAATAAATGGAATAGTAGCTCAAATATTACATGAGTTTGTTGACTGGTATTGATCTTGTTGCAATTACTTTGATTTGAATGAGTTTCATGGATTTTTGGTGTTTGTTGGGTTTTATGTTTGGTTTGAGTTTGATGGATTTTTTGTGCTTGTTGAGTTTTTTGTTTGGATTGAATTTTTGTTATTGGAAATACAAATATGTTCATTTTCATTAGTGTCCAAAGGTTAATTAAATTAATGACATTAAAGGTTAACTAGATTGGAGGACCATTTTGGGCTTCTCTTGGGTTCTATCTGTACTTGCACAAGGTTAACCTTCCCCTGCACATTCAGTTAACTATCACAAAATGAGGAAAAACACTCATTTTAATTACATTAAAACTTGAACTTAAATTTGTTTAAGGAAGACAGTGAACTTGAGAGTTCAAAAAACAAAAAATTATTGCGATTTATGCCAAAAGTGTTTTCAAGTGAGATTCAAATACAGGCTTCGCTGAAGGCACGTATTTGATTTTGGGTGTAAATCTTTGTTCCTTTTTATTGTTTTATGTCGAATTCATGTGTAAATGTAGGTTCATCGATAAAAGGGAGCGAAATTGCAGCATGTTAATAACCATGGAGTAAGTTTTCAAGAACCTCTTGTATATTAATTTTTTTGCACTGGTTCATATTGACATTGGTGGATAACTAATAAATGTATGTATCTAAATGGTAGATAATTTGAACTGGTATTCCTTGGGCTGGTAGAATATTTTATACCTAAATTTTCATTCTTTTTTGGGTTTCTATTTGTTAGTTTCTTGGTTTGTCGGAATTTGTTAGACATGATAAAATACTTTTGATTTCAGAAGAGTGAGCATGAATTTGAACTGTATGTTAAGAAATTGTCCTCTTTTTGTTCTATATTGAACTTCATTTAGGTAAGTGCTTATAGTGCTTGTTGACCTATTGCAACAATCTACTTGTCTTATTCTGCTCAAGAAGCATGCATTTCTTGGTTTGTTGACTGATATGAATTAGTAGAATAGTTCAACACTTTTCCAATGATTATTTATCTAACTCTTTCCTTCGATATTTGGATTCGTCTCGCCGATATCTTGTATAAAATGAGATGAGTTCCAAGATTTTGTGGCTAAATGTGTTATTAGAGTTTTCAAGTCTTAGTCTTTGATTAAGTTTCCTCTGTTTTATTTACCCTGTGGTATCTACTTAGGAAAATACATTAAAGCCATCGTGATTTATAGCATGCATTTTTAGTGGTGGTCATTATATGTGGAGGTATACTCCCTATAGGTATACTCTCGGAAACATCACACGAATGGATTTCGTAAGAATGTTACATGGTTGAAATGATGGTCATTAAATTGAAATGCATAAAATGCTCGTATATCATCTTTCTGGGAGGTTATTAGGAGAGTATTAAAGTAAGATGTTTGGGGGTGGCATGGAAGAGTGCAATATCGAATGATTTACACTTTCTATTGCCTATCTTTGATTCATTTGATGCAGTAGGAGCATGTTTGTATGCAATGCTCATATTGACTTTGTATCTAATGCTCATATTGACTTTGTATCTAATACTCATGCTCTTAATTAATTTAGGTTATCCGGAACTAGTAATTCAGATGGAGAAGCTGGAGAAGTCTACTCTGATGATTAAATGCTTATCTTGTTGCATTTTTGTCACCAAATTGGTTAGAAATTTTTTTGTACAACTTAATGGCAATGTGGATGCAAAATTTTCATGACTTTTTGATTAAATTTTCGTGGACGAGATAGTTTTCTTTTGTTACATTGTATAAGCGATAATGTTGATAACTTGTCCTTGAGCATATGGGGCACCATTTTGTTCACAGTAGATTGCCTTGGATGGAAGTCAATCCATTTTATCTTCTTTGGTCATATAAGGTATTGTTAGTAGCTTGACAATCCATTTTTATCTGGTGGGGAATCCCTGGATATATAAAATTCTCATTCTAGTGAAAATGCAATGAGCTAAGATTTATTATGAAAAAAAATATATTAATTATTATTATCGACGTTTATTTAAATGCTGGAAACCAGTTGCTTAGAGATAATAATTACTGGGGTTTAAATAAACGTCATAACATAGCTCCGGTCACGGGAAGTTTACAAGGAAGTCGTCGATTAAAAAAGCGTCGCTTCATTGTTTAGTAAACGTCACTTTAATTTTTGTGGTGTCTAATTATAAGACAGTAAATTTTCTCGATGGAGGTTTCGACGAGGTTAATAACAAACATTAGTAATAATCTTTTGTGACATTTATTTATATTTTACCGACGTTTAGTGCATGATAGAGAGTTAATAATACCCTTGTCTTAATGCCTTGTATGCTAAAGTTCTGACTCTAATGTGGTTTCCACATATTCTTTCGTGAGTCTCTCTAAAGACGCAATCTACTTTTGTAGGGGCGATACATCAAAGAAGGGGCCATGAGTACCCTTCTTTTATATAATTTGCCTTATACGATCAAGTGCCAAGCTGACATGCTCCTCAGTAAAACTTCTTGATTGACTAATCTATTGGTAGTCTGTAAATTTTTTTTTATTGCCATTCTTACACTAACGAAAGAAGTTTACTCGAAAGATCATGATTCTCTTGAAAAATATTTGGTCTCCATTGTTCTGCATGTCAATAAACGATGAACCCTGAAGGCTTGTTTTATTCAGAATAGTGCATGGAGACATGGATCGAGTCTTCCAAGTGTGTGCCCCATGTTTAAAATCTATATTCTCTCTGCAGTTGCAAAACTTACACTCATGTCATGATTTCATACTATATCGCAATGATTTCTCAAACATTTATTCTTATTTATTTTTAGACATGGTCTTTCTTTAATGCTAAATCATGGGGTTGTCAAACTACTTAAATATTTTTCATTTTGGCCACATCATACTTAATTTCCAAAAATATATAATGTCACAAATTATGACGTAAGCAGCTGCCAACTTAGGCCATGACCCTTGATGATTGATCATGAAATTATTTCAAGCAGTTGTAACTTTAACTTTTAAATATGTAACCTGACTACAAAAAATAATAACTTTTGATATGGTATCAAAACATTTTTTTGGGATACCGTAGAACTACGCCTCCACTTATATATCCACTGCATCACTTTTAATTTTGAATACTCAAATATTAAAACTATGAAAAATATTATTTGGACTTAATTTGAAGACTTAATTCAATGTAACTCTTGAATTGGAAGTGAATTCTATCTAACTTTGAAACTCACAAGCATTGAAATAGGTCTCTCATTAGTTCTTCAAATTAGTTCTCTGTAACATTTCTCGAAAACTATGGCAATCAGAGTAACAATGAGTAAATCAACGACCCACTGGCATGATAAAATATTCAATACAACGGAGATACTATATCAATATTTGTTAACATGGTATCATCAACTAATAATAAAACTTTAAATGGGTAAATGAATTTTACGTGGGTAATTATTGATTTATATAGAAGAATAGTAAATAGTTACGGCTTACATAGGCGGGTAATTATTAATTTATGTGGGTCCATTATTTTATTTTTTTTATACATTATTAGTTGGTGAAGCCTTTTTCTCCAGGAGGACCCATATAAAAAGAAATATAAAATTTGTACACTTAGAGTAATTTATTCTAAAAATTTGTGTAGCGGAGCTCAGCGGTGTTCTAGGCTTCAATTATGATCTCTGTACGGTGGTCTCGAATGTTAAAAGAATCATCGACAAACTCTAATTTGATGCGGGTAGAATGAATTTTATTTTTGTGATTCATATCTAAATTTATTAATAATTCAAAATTCTGTTTGATTTGAATAATTTAATTAATTAAATTTTAACAAATTATACCCAAATTTCAACTAAATTTCTTTAACTAATCACTTAATTTCTTTAATATTTATATAATAATTCACATTGGATCATAATTGAATCGGGTATAGGTATACCTAAATCCGAATCTCAATACGTGAAATATAAGATATCGAATTCGAATTTGGGTTCAAATTATCGATAAAAAATATATCAATTCATATCCGAGATTAATCGGATCGAAATCCAATCCATTAACAGGTTTAATCACAATGCTCGAGCAGACATATTCACTATAATTCTATGTTTCTTGTTCTTTGTTATCTCTATTTCTCTTAGTTTTATATCAGATTATCAATATGCAATTGCTTTTAAAGTGTTGTTCAAGTAAACTTGGGTAAAGTTCAAGTAAACCCCTTTTGAGAAAATCGTTCTCCATTTTGTTTATTCCTATCTTCCTCCCAAAAAAAAAGTTTGATCATAAGATCATGACCCTCTTGAAAAGTATTTAGTCGTCTTAGTATAACCTTCAAAGAGAAAGTGATTGATTGTTATATATTATTTTCTTAGCCAAAAAACAATGCAAGCCAACTATATAATTACACTAAAATAATAGTTTCATTACTTTAGAAAAATCATGAGGTAGTAGTTCTTGCATATATTACTACTACTTCTTTCATGATAGTTTCAATATCCTCTAAAAACCACCACATAATTGTATATTTATTTTATTAGTAATACAATCATAAACACTTAGGACAACTTTGTTGAACATTAAACTTTTTATCTAGGATTTGCATGTTTAGATTTTGTTAATTAGATTTTAAATGTAATATTACATTTTTCTTCCTTATATGTAGCATTCTCACGATGTCGAACCTCACCAAACTTTAGTATAACACTTTACCAGCGTAGAATTGTGCAATACACGAAATATGCACTCTCCACATGTGCCGATTGTGTATTTTTCTACTCAATGTAATTCTTTAGAATAGAAATAAATAGGAAAGATAAAGATCAAGTTGCAATAGGACTGGGTAGCTGGTTATAGTCTATAAATATAGGTAAGTATGAATAGTTGGACCGAAAGAAAGAGGGAAAGTTATATTAAATCATACAATAATGGGAGGGAAAGTTGTAAAGGACCCGAGTGGATGGCCAATGTTGGAGGAGACCATGTTTGCAAATTGTAGAAAATACAAAATTTGTAAACTAAGAGAATTGGAAGGGAAGGCCACGCAAGCCCCTCTTACTGCTATAATAATATAGTTAGATTATCACATTTGAATACATGTAATTTAATATTTTGATAACTAGTTAATATTATCGTATTAAGGACGAATTGCCCTAGATACCTGATTGGCGTATTTAAGTTAAGAAATGAAAAAGAAAAAATAAAAGAAGATTACGGGTTTGCCAAAGTTTAATTGGATTTAAGATCCAAACAAGTATGACCTTATCTATTCTAACTAGTGTGAAGTTCTAAAATCATGACTATTCAGTTGATTATACCGAGACGTAAGGTTATCTCTGAGTTCTTTTATATGACTTAGGGTTAAAGGTCTTCAAATAATTTCCTGACTAACAGCGTAATGGACTGAAACGTAAAAAGAACAACTGAAATGCAAAGCAACAAGTAGACTGAATTTGGAAGATGAAACAAGTACTGTGTTTTAACATTAAATGAAAACAATAAAAGATCATCGGAGTGATGGGTTATAGAAAAAATAAAGTTGCTTAAGAGTAAAAATAAGTATAATGTAGGCTAGTTTTGCGTAGAGCTTGTTGTGTCTGATCGAGGTTTTTTTTTTTCTTTTTTTTCTGTTGTCTGGCCTTTGTTATTTATAAAGATAACCTTCTATAGTCGAAATCATCTTTTCCAACTATGACCGTAATCGTGGTCTTTCCCTTGAGATGCGTACACGTGCGTTGAAACATCTCCTATTGACAGCTCATGATATTGGGTCTCCTCACTTTCTGAGATTGTCAGAGTCCTATTTCTCTAGTTGCTCCATCATTTATAGACTCTCACATATTGTTACATGACCGTTGGATCTCTTCCACGTATACCCCCTCTAACCATGGGTCATGTTGCAACTACCTCCCTCTGGTTTCAATTTCAACAATTTGCCCCCATAAAGTTTGAATAATTTTCAATTGACTTCATCCATTAGTTATCCA
>JAHQCQ010003299.1:0-17706 GCA_023539305.1 Ilex asprella | reverse complement strand
CATCGCGAGCCGTGTAGCTCACTATTTTTACGAACAGAGTAGTTCATCTTGAGCTAAGGAGCTCTTTATTCTTATGAATTGAATAGTTCATCGCGAGCTGCGAGGCTCTTTAATCTTATGAACTAGATAGTTCATCGCGAGCTGCGTAGCTCTTTTTGCCTTATGAACTGAATAGTTCATCGTGAGTTGCGTAGCTCTTTTTGCTTTATGAACTGGATAGTTCATCGCGAGCTGTGTAGCTCTTTTTGCTTTATGAACTGAATAGTTCATCGCGAGCTGCGTAGCTCTTTCTGCTTGGTGTCAAATTATTTATCAACAATTGAATGTTTTATTCGACAAATTGATTAGTTACAAAAGAGACTTACTGAAAAAACCTTTTAAGGTGCTCTGCATTCCATGAGTGGGGCAGGATTTTTCCATCCTTCTGCAACTCGTAGTTTCCAGGCCTGACCACCCTTGATATAACATAGGGTCCTTCCCAATTAGGTCCTAACTTCCCATGAGTTGGGTATTTTCTCGCAATTAGGAGTTTCCTGAGCACTAGGTCCCCAGTCTTAAAGTCTCTGCGTCTGACCTTTCTGTCATAATACCTTGCAGTTTTCCTCTGGTACTCCCGAATGCGACGTAGGGCCTGGTCTCTTTTTTCATCCAGCAGATCCAAGTTTATTAGAAGTGATTCATCATTACGTTCTGAATCTGAAAACTCCGTTCTGGGTGACAAGATCCCACCTCGACTGGTGCTACTACTTCTGTACCGAAAGCCAGGGCAAACGGGATTTCCTGGGTCGTTGACCTAGCCGTGGTCTTGTAGGCCCATAGGACCTCGGGAAGATATTCCACCTATTTGCCTTTCAAATTTATCAACTTGGTCTTCAGAGCTGCTTTTATGGTTCTGATGGTGACTTCCGCTTACCCGTTGGATTGAGGATGAACCGGGGCAGGGAAATAGTTTTTTATCCTGAGCTCAGCACAAAAGTTTTTAAACTTAGCATTGTCAAACTTCTTTCCGTTATCGGATACCACGGCTCTTGGAACACCGAACCTACAAATTATTGATTTTCAAATGAAGTTCTGTACTTTTTGTTCAGTGATTGTTGTCAATGGCTCGACCTCCGCCCAGTTGGTGAAATAATCTACACTAAGTATGACAAATTTGGATTGTCCCACACCGATAGGGAGGGGCCCGAGTATGTCCAAACCCCATTGTTGGAACGGCCAAGGGCTCACCACCGAGGTCAGTAACTCGGACGGTATGTGAGAGATGTTAGCATGCTCTTGGCAACTTTTACATTTTTTAACCACATCAGTGGCGTCCTTGAGCATGGTGGACCAATAGTATCCCTGCCTTAGTACTTTTTCCGCCAGGGTCCGAGCTCCAATATGATTACCGCAGATGCCTTCATGGACTTTTCTGAGTATGTAGTTGGCATCTTCATTCCCCACGCATTTGAGGAGTGGTGTCGAAAAACCCCGTTTGCACAATCTTCCTTGTAAGGTAGAAAACCTAGCTGACCTGGTTCTTAGTTTAGCAGCATCCTTGGGATCTTCTGGCAGGGTTCTGACCTGTAGGTATCTCATGATGGGATCCATCCAGCTCGGCTGAGCTAAAATCGGGAACACTTCTCCTCCCTCCATCGTGACCGTAGGCTCTGCCAAGTACTCTACTGGTATCAGCCTATCCAAATTCTTCTGCGAGGCGGTGGCTAACTTGGCCAAAGCATCCGCTCGAGAATTTTCTGACCTGGGGACATGTTTGATCTTGACTTGCACAAATTTTTTGATTAGTTCTTGTACTTTCTTGAGGTATAGGACCATCTTCTCTCCCCTAGCTTCGTAGGATTCTTCTATCTGTTTCACTACAAGTTGAGTCACTGTAGACCTTAACTGCTTTGCCTCCATAGAATAAGCGAGATTGAGCCCGGCAGTAACAGCTTCATACTCGGCCTCGTTGTTTGAGGCTTTAAACCCAAATCTGAGCGCGTATTCAGCATCTATCCTATCTGGGGAGGTCAAAATTAAGTCGGCGCCACTCCCTTGGGCGTTAGCCACTCCGTCTACTGAAAATTTCTAGACAGGGAGGTCAAGCACTAGCTGTGTTGCCTCTTTGGATGTAGTTGTAGTGAACTCTGCAATGAAATTTGCCAAAATCTGCCCCTTGACGGTTGTTCTCGGCTTGAATCGTATATCGAATTCACTAAGCTCGATGGCCCATTTGACAAGTCTTCCCGAAGATTCTGGTCTGTGCAGTACCTGCTTCATTGGCTGTTTTGTAGGGATTACTATAGTATGAGCTTGAAAATACGATCTGAGCCTCTTGGCTGTTGTCACTAGAGCTAAAACCAGTTTCTCCATTTTTGGATATCTCTCCTCTGCCCCCCTCAGAGCTCTGCTACAGTAGTAGACTGACTGCTGAGCTTTGTCTCGATCCCTAACTAGTGCCGCGCTAGTTGAAAAATCCGAAACCACTAGGTAAAGTGTAAGTACCTCCCCTTCCAGAGGGCTTACCAGTATGGGAGGGGAGCTCAGGTACACCTTTAAAGCCGCAAACGCTTCTTCACACTTAGCATCCCACCGGAAGGCTTTCCTCAAGATCTGGAAGAAAGATTGATATTTATCACTCGATCTGGATATGTAGCGGTTCAAGGCGGCTATTCTTCCAGTTAAACGTTGGAGATCTCCTTTATGTGTGAGGGGGGTTGCATATCCAACACCGTCCTTACCTTATCGGGACTAGTCTCTATTCCTCTACTATTAACTATGAAGCCCAAAAATTTTCTTGCCGAAACTCCAAAGGCACATTTGGCGGGATTGAGTTTCATTTTGTATTCCTTTAGAATCTAAAATGATTCGGCTAGGTGCTCAATGTGAAGCTCTGCTTTGAGTGATTTAACCAACATGTCGTCAATGTAAACTTTCATGGAGGTCCCAATCTGTTTTTGGAACATCCTGTTTACCAACCGTTAGTAGGTGGCTCCCGCGTTCTTCAAGCCAAACGGCATGACCTGGTAACAATATGTTCCCTGTTTAGTCACAAAAGAGGTCTTCTCCTAGTCATTCTGGTCCATTCTGATCTGGTTGTATCCTGAGAAGGCATCCATGAAACTGAGGAGTTCGTGTCCTGCTGTGGCGTCCACGATGAGGTCGATCTGGGGTAGGGGAAAGCTGTCTTTTTGGCATGCTTGATTAAGGTCTGTGAAGTCAATGCAAAGCCGCCACTTGTCGTTGGTCTTTTTGACGAGTACCACATTGGCTAACCATGCAGAGTAATCTACCTCCCCGATGGCTTTCACAAAGAGGAGTTTCCTGACTTCCTCGTTGATAGCCTTTTGCCTCTTCGGGATGAAGCTCCTCCTCTTCTGCTTAATCGTCTTGCAGGTGGGGCTTACGTTGAGCTTATGTGTAATGACTGCGGGATCAATGCCCGCCATGTCTTCTTGCTTCCAAGCGAAGACATCGATATTTTTCTTGAGGAACTGAATGAGGAGATCTTTGACTTCCACATTTAGCTTGGATCCCATATAAACGAAATGCTCCGGCTCTCTGTCGAGCTGTACGGGCTCCAGGTCCTCTGATGGCGTCGGCCTGGTCTCCAGCTCATCCTTCACATCGAGCTCATCTAACTCGACGTTTCTACCTCTTTCTTCTTCACTGAGGCCATATAACACTCTCGTGCTATACGCTGGTCTCCGTGGACCACTCCAATCCCGTTTTCAATTGGGAACTTCACTACTAGGTGATAGGCAGATGGGATGACTTTTATAGAGTTGAGTGAGGGTCTGCCTAGTAGCATGTTATATGAAGAGGGTGCTTTAACTACCAGGAACTTGACAATTGTCGTAGCCTGACAAGGCGGGTCCCCTAGGGTGAGTATGAGCTGGATGGCCCTAAGGGGTAATACCCTTTCCCCTGCGAATCCTAGCAAGTGGGTGCTCACTGGCTCCAGTTTCTCCCTTCCTATGTCCATCTTATCGAATGCCGGTGCGAATATGATATCGACCAAACTTCCATTATCAACCAGGACTCGATGGACCGTTCTGTTAGCTACTACAGCTCTGATTACTAGAGGATCGTCATGGGGAAGCTGGCATCCTTCTAGATCAGAATCCAAGAAAGTGATGGCCGTGTCGAGGCGCGGAGTCTTGGATACAGTTCCGACCTCCAGGGCTTCTCCTGATCTCATTCTTCTGAGGTGGGATTTCTTTGCAGTGTTGGATTCTCCTCCCCCGGCAAACCCTCCTGATATGACCCTGATCTCTCCTAGGGGATGCTGGTGTTATGCTGGCACCTGCTGCTGAGGTGGCAGAGGTGGGAGAGCTTGGTCTTGGTTGTCACGGGCTATAAAGCGACGCAGCTGCCCTCGCTGGATTAGGAATTCGATCTCTTTTTTTAGCTGAATACAATCATCAGTGTGATGACCATGATCCCGGTGGTAATCGCAGTATTTCGTGAGATCTCTCTTCTTTGGATCCGCTTTCATCCGGGGTGGCCACCTTAAGAACTTCTCGTTCTGTACCTCATAGAGGATATGTGATATGGCTGCGGTGAGCGGTGGGAGCTCCTGAGGTACGTATCTAGGCTGCAAGCCTGGACGTAGAGGTCCTAGGCGATCTCTAACGTCTCCCCTCCTCTTGGGGGAGGGGTCTCTATCTCTTCTTGGAGACCTTTCTCGTCTTCTTTCCTTTTTCCTTCTGGGACTTCGGTCCTTTTTCTTCTCTTCTTTCCTTTTATCTCTCTGGGTGGAGGGACTCTTTGCCTTAGAGAGGAGAGCTTCCTCACCATTTATGTATTTTTCTACTTTAGCAAGCACCTCTGCCATGTTGGCTTGGAGGTTCTTGGAGATGGAAAATATCCTATCTTTAGATTGCATTCCCAGTCCGGCTATGAAAACGGTGATGACAAATTTCTCGTCTGGAACGCCCACCTTTAACGACTCCGAGTTAAACCTTTCGACATAGGACCTCAGGTTTTCTTTGGGCCCTTGTTTCACATTCAGGAGATGATATCTCGGCTTCCTGTAGATTTGGGCCCCTATAAAGTGGGACACGAAGGCCACCGAGAGTTCCTTAAAGGATGAGATGGAGGCCGGTGAGAGTCCGTTAAACCACGCGAGAGCAGAACCTTTTAACGTGATCGCAAAGGCTCTGCAGCGCACGGGGTCTTGATATCTATGTAGCTCCATTTGGTTCTTATAGGTATTGAGATGATCTATGGGGTCTTTTGTTCCGTCGAAGGAGTCTATTTGTGGCATTCTGAATTTTGGAGGTAGAGGAAAACGCAGTACCCCTGTAGTAAAGGGAGATTCTGTCTGTTGAACTAGGGCGTCCATTGTAACTGGTACCTTATTCCTAATTGCCTCCTTCATGTGGCTGAGCTCCTGTTTGATATCCTCGAAGTGCTGTTCCCAGTATTGTTCTCTTCTATCCTGCTGGTAGGGAATGAAGTCATTCCTTTCCCCTCCATCGTTTTGGCTTTGCACTTCTTCGCTATGGCCATTCCTGGGGGGTAACTATGGATCCCCTCCCATGGTTTGGCTATTTTCTGCTTCTTCGTCAACCTCTCTGAGGGGGTCGAGATGGCATTGTTCCCTACGAGGAAGATTACTCGGGCCTTCTTGGGCTGGCCGTGCTTCCTGCGGGCATTTCAAGAGTTTCAACAGCTCCTCGTTTTGTTGCAGCAGGCGCTGATTGACGAGGCGGAGAGCCTCTAGCTTGTTGTTCGTTGGGGGATCCCCTGTTAAGGGGTTAATCCCTGGATTGTCCTCTGCTGGTCGGCCATTGATGACCTCCTGGTGGTCTTGCATGCGTGGTAGATTGGTTTGACTTCAGCTCATGTTGCGGGTTGAGACCATCAGTCACTGAAGAATCAGCGTATTTATAAAAAATGAGAACAGTCGTTCCCACAGACGGCGCTAAACTGACGGTGTAAATCCACGTGGATGAGCAAAAGGTGCGGATTACGCTCGATAATTCATATCTGAGCTACAAGGCTCGGGGGGGGATGCGATTAGGTGTTCGAGATTGGGACGATTAAGGGATTTACGCTGTAAAAGTATAGTGGTTCACCGGCAGGAGAGCTCGGCTAATCCACTCTTTAATGGAGACTCTTGCTCCTAGATCCATGTTTTTTCAGAAAGTTTTCACAATACCCTCTTGATACAAGTAAAGGTTCTCCCCCTTTCGATGGGGGCACAATACAATATTTATAGTGCAATTCCTATCTCTAGGGAATATCCAGCGAGATCTTTGCCCTTCACTCATGGGATTCTCCTTGATTTTTGGGGAGGATCTTGGTTAGTTGAGATTTTACGCATTGATTCTAGCTTTCCTCTTTCATTCCTTCTATTTTGGGAATCTTGTGGTACATCCAGCTGTCCCCATATTGCCTCGACATTATTCAGTTTAGGTGGTGCTGAGTTCTGGTTCTCTGAGTCTTGTCATCTGAGCTCTGACCTTCCGACCTAACCTGGGGGTCCGAGCTGATTCTTGGATTAGTTTTTGGTAGCATCAGTTGCCCCCAGCCCTTGGGCCAGGTGAGCATGGGCAAGGGCTGAGCTGTTTTAGACTGAGCTAGACAGGCACGTGGCCGATCTCAGTCTGCACGTGCGTAACGTTTTCTGGCTGTTCCTGGCTATCATGACCTTCTCGATTTCCGTGCACATTTCAACTCCTGTCCTTCGAGTTTTAAATGCTAGAAACGACTATCGGAACGGTCTTTCTTCTGTTCACCTCCCTCTCTGCGATTTTTTTTTACTTCGTGGTTTCGAATACCTTGGTGACGGTGTAGTCTCTGATTCCTCTCCTAACGTTTAAGCCTTCTGTGCTCGGTTTGAGGGGTAGCGGTGCTCACCTCCTTCAATTTGGTTCCGGGTCTTTGTTCGTTGTTTTGTGCTAACTAGGTACGCCCTCTCGCTCCTTTTTGTCTTTTCTCGTTCTGGATCCCTCGAATTCGAGGTGGTTGCTGCATTTTTTGGCTTATCGATTCTTCTATTTTTGGAACCGCGACCTCTGTTTATCTCGTTTTCCCCACTTCGTGGGCTGGGCCTCGATCGTGAGGATCCTTGGTGTTGGTAGTTTCTGCGCTAACCCCATAGTTATTAGGGAGTGCCTAACCAGTGTCCCTCTTCTTTACCACTCCTTTGACCTTCCTTTTTCTTGTCCAGCCATGTCCGCTTCCCCTAGAGCAACGCGCTCCTCCGTTTCTCTTTCAGGAAACAGGTCCGCAGGGGTGGATACCGACTTAGGTGAGGTAGGTGATGAAATTGACAACTTCCCCAACGTAGATGCCGTGGATGCAGAGGTGGTCGTTGGAGAGCTCTCTTCATCGTCCACTGCCAAGCCCTCTAAACTTAATAAGGGTAAAGAAAAAGTCAGTGGGATTGGAGTTTCTGATGACACATCATACCTGGGGGCTGCCTATAGACATGCCGAGCTTGTGGGCCCTAGCAAAGTCCAACCTTCTTTTATCAAAGTTTTTAGTGCTAGTTACGGGTTTCCTACCAGCGCTTAGCCCCGGTGTCCGGGAACGTCTACCCTTTATGTTGCTCAAGGTTATAAGAGTGTCTGCTTTTTTGAGGCTGCCTTTGAGAATGGCTTGCGTTTCCCTCTGCATCCCTTCATCAAGAGTGTCTTGCAACATTTTAATGTCTGCTCCTCTCAGCTTTCTCCCAATTTTTAGGGTGCTTTGGTCGGCCTTCTGGTCTTTTTTAAAGATAATGGCCTTAGGGTCCCTAGCATCCCCTTGCTTTTGGACCTTTTCAATGTCAAGCTGGCTTCCTCTGAGGGATTCTTGTATATTTCTAAGCGAATCAATGCTAAGCAAATCATTTGCAATCTTCCATCTTCTCACAAACATTGGAAAGAGCATTTCTTCTTTGTCGGGGTTACCGATTGGGAGTATAACTCTGCTGATGCAACGGATACTCTTGGTATCCCTAGGGCTTGGACTCGTCCAGAGAATTTGGGTGAGTTCCCGCTAGAATGGGTTAAGTCTAGTTTTGGTAGCCATGAGTTCCTGACTCTGCTCTGCTTGTTTTGCTTCTAGGCGTTCGTCTTAATCTTAGCGTTGAGGACGAAGTGGTGAAGTCAAGGCTGTTGGAGTGTGACCCGAGAAGATACCTCGAGCTTATTCAGCCCTGAGTGTTAATAGAGAGAGAGTTTTGTCTTCCTGGAGATCACATAGAAGCCCCTCCTCTCCTTTCCGTCGTCGGTCCTGACGAAATAGCAGGTAATCTCCCCTCTTTTTTTTTTAAAAACCCTCTTCTCTATCCTTCTGTTAACCGAGCTAATCCGGCTTAGTTTATGCAGGGTCGTCCACTATGAAGCCCACTCCTAAGGAGCTTCAAGCTAAGGTTGACATGTTTAGGAAGAGTGGGAAAGGCATCAAGCGGAAGGCTCAGGTCGGCCACAGTAGCGGTCCTGTTACTCGGGCTAAGATTCCCAGGCCAGAGGGACTTTCTTCCTCTACAACGTCCCAAGAGCATGCTCCTTCATCTGACATTCTTCAAGTCGCAACGTCCCTTCCTCCCCTAGATGTTTAACCTTCTTCCGAACCTGTCCTTGGGTGAGACCGAGCTCCTCCCTCCTCGTCAAAGGTTAAGGGGGCTCTAGGAGTGACTTCCCAATTTCAATCCGCCCCTGTATCGTATAGTTCTTCCGAAAAGACTATTGAGCCACCGCATGTAAGGGTTAGGACTGAGGGAGGAAAGCCAATTGAGGCACGGGAGAGTGAGGATTCCTTTTTTGAGAATGTGGAGCTCGTCGCAGGGGCCGTGAGCTCGATTCTTTCTGATTCTGATATCCAGCGGGCCACCTCTATGCACGTTGAGGAGTCCATCTCGTTAGCTCTTCAGGGGGCAGCTACTGTAAATCTTAGTCTTTCCGTACACCTTTTTAATTTTTTAGCGACGCTCTTGTGCGATTCTCCTAACTGCTTTTGTGTTTTCAGATGGCTATCCATGTAAAGGGCTTGCTAAGGAGGATTCGGTCTTATGAACCTTCCCCCACAGCTCTGAAAGTTTATGATACCAAGATCGCAAAACTGTCTCTTGAGAATGAGGATCTTAAGACTCAGATGCAAGGCCTTAACGAGCAGATACGGGGCCTTACCGAGCAGGTGGGGAAACAAACTTCTGACCTCAACGACTCTCTGGCAGCCAAAGGTAAAGCTGAGGATGAAGAGAAGAAGGCGCATGATGAGCTTAGGTTAGCTAGGGAGGATCTGGAGATTAAGATCGAGGCTTGGATCAAAGCTAGTCAGGAGACCTTTAACCACAAGAGCTCCCTGGAGCAGTCAAGGGAAGACTATCTCACCCTCAATGAGGCGAATGATAAGCTTTACGAAAATTTAGAGTGCCTAAAATCCTTGATCCAGCAGAGGGACTATGAGATCGCCAAGTTGAAGAATGAAGCCACTACCCTGTGGGCCTCTGGATGGTAAGCCTTTCAGCACAAGGCTTCAAAGACCTTCCCAGATCTGGACTTCAACTTTTCCATTCCTACTGAGGAGGAACTGGAGGGATCTGAGTCTGACCGTGAGGCTGATTCCATGAACCTTCCCACTGGAAGCTTCGAATTTCCTGCCCCTCAGTCATTCTACCAGCAGTTTCTTTCTCTGTTGATCTCGTGACTAAAGCCCTTGCCCAAGATTCCTCACAGGATAGGGTAGAGGCTCCCAATGTTAGTGTTTCCGAAGGTACCCTTCCTCTAGGTTCCGGATCTCTACCTGCTGATCTGCCAAGCTCCTCGTCTGTTGTTACGACTAAGTCTGTCCAGTCATAGGGCCTCTTATCAGAGAGCTAAGAGATTTACACACATGTCTCTTTCCTTTTTGCCATTCATACTCTTTGTACTTTTGATTTAATGATATTCGAGATGTAACTTCCGAGTTAACGTGTGTTGCACGATCTTTCCATACTGCTTCTTTTGCTCTAAGAAGTACCTTAGTATTTCTTTGAACAAAGTCGCTGTTATTTGCATGCTTGGCTGAATGCGATCGGTTGCATCGTATTTAATGTTTGGCTTCCCAAAACCTTGTTTGTTACTATTAATTAGGGAATCGAAAGAGTCGCCGATTCGGTATTTTCTTCTACGTTTGCTTTTTGTTAATCACTCTTGAAGATTCTTGTCTCCGAATTCCTTTCTCGTACCTCCTTTCGGATCATCTTTCCACTATTTTCACGGATTGTGATGGCTGCTCCTATTTCGTCTCTCTTTGAAGATCGTTCTTCCTTCGGGTTGTACTGGGATTTTCAGTCTCGGTTATTGGTTCCTTTTTCATTTTTCTCTCCTGATTTGGGAAAGATCAAGAAACGGTTCTTTCAAGAACTGGAATTGCCTCTCCGAGTTCCTACTGCGGATGAACCTCCTAACTATCTTTCCCATGGTGAAGTTTATTTTTTTGAAGATGCTTTTGAGATGGGCCTCCGCCTTCCTATTCATCCTTCTGTTGGGTACATTCTGGCGTACTACAATATGCCTCCTTCCCGTCTATCTCCTTGAGGTTGGGCCGTGCTGATTAGCTTCTTTTTGTTCTGGCGCCTTTAGGGTAATGATCAGTTCCCATCTCCTGTGGAGTTTTTGTATTTCCATGTTCTAGAAGAAGATGATGTCTCCTGCTTCAGCTGCTTCAGTTGGAGACGTTATTCTGAGCCTCGGCTGGTGTTTGATATACCTTTCCCTTCTCAGGGGTGGCTTAGTCATTTTTTCTTTGCTTTTGGGGAATCTTGGAGGTCTATGGAGGATTGTCGCCGGGGAAACAGAGTTCCGTGCTCTTGGAGAAAATTTGACCATATAAGTAAGGATATCGACCTTCTTCTTGAATATTTCTTTTTATCGCTATGTTCTGATCCTCTCTTCATTATGCAGTTGCCCCTGAACCGGATCTGTTGGAAGTTATACAGATCGAGCAAGTGAAGCGGTCCATGCCAATGCCCTTCTCAGAATTGATGACGTCTGACAATCTTTTCTTGTTCAGTGCTGTGGCGGCTTCTATTGACTTCCATTTTAATTGTAGTTCGCCCGATCTGTCTCCCTCTGGGTCGGAGGAGGAGAAAGGAGCTGAACCGTCCTCAAAGCGGTGCAAGATGAGTGAATCCGCTTCATCCTCGATTCTTCTCTTAGCGCAATTTTGTTTTCCTCGGTAGGAGAAAAACTTCTTAACTCGCTCTCGAAAATCGAGAAAGAGAGGGAAGAACTGAGGGAAGAAAATGTCCGTCTGAAAGAAGAACTGGGGGTGTTGAAGAAACGTTTGGGGGACGACTAGAACTTCTAAGGGTTTTCCTTGTGCAACTTCACTTTAGCTGTGGTTTCGGATGTAATTCGAACAACTATCCTTTTTGTTGCTTTTCTGGATACTTCATGGCCTATATAGTTTGAACTGTTTTTTTCTTTTTAGCTTTCTTGATCTAAGGAGTGAGTTGTGTTTTCCAAGGTCTGGGAACTCCATTTGGGATTTCCACCATCTTGCCTCTAATCTTATGAACTAGTTAATTTGTTACGAGCTGCTGGGCTCATCTTTGGTTTTACGAACTGAGTAGTTCGTGTAGCTTTCCATGAATCGAATAGTTCATCGCGTGCTTCAGAGCTTTTTATTTTTATGAACTGAATAGTTCATCGCGAGCCGTGTAGCTCACTATTTTTACGAACAGAGTAGTTCATCTTGAGCTAAGGAGCTCTTTATTCTTATGAATTGAATAGTTCATCGCGAGCTGCGAGGCTCTTTAATCTTATGAACTAGATAGTTCATCGCGAGCTGCGTAGCTCTTTTTGCCTTATGAACTGAATAGTTCATCGTGAGTTGCGTAGCTCTTTTTGCTTTATGAACTGGATAGTTCATCGCGAGCTGTGTAGCTCTTTTTGCTTTATGAACTGAATAGTTCATCGCGAGCTGCGTAGCTCTTTCTGCTTGGTGTCAAATTATTTATCAACAATTGAATGTTTTATTCGACAAATTGATTAGTTACAAAAGAGACTTACTGAAAAAACCTTTTAAGGTGCTCTGCATTCCATGAGTGGGGCAGGATTTTTCCATCCTTCTGCAACTCGTAGTTTCCAGGCCTGACCACCCTTGATATAACATAGGGTCCTTCCCAATTAGGTCCTAACTTCCCATGAGTTGGGTATTTTCTCGCAATTAGGAGTTTCCTGAGCACTAGGTCCCCAGTCTTAAAGTCTCTGCGTCTGACCTTTCTGTCATAATACCTTGCAGTTTTCCTCTGGTACTCCCGAATGCGACGTAGGGCCTGGTCTCTTTTTTCATCCAGCAGATCCAAGTTTATTAGAAGTGATTCATCATTACGTTCTGAATCTGAAAACTCCGTTCTGGGTGACAAGATCCCACCTCGACTGGTGCTACTACTTCTGTACCGAAAGCCAGGGCAAACGGGATTTCCTGGGTCGTTGACCTAGCCGTGGTCTTGTAGGCCCATAGGACCTCGGGAAGATATTCCACCTATTTGCCTTTCAAATTTATCAACTTGGTCTTCAGAGCTGCTTTTATGGTTCTGATGGTGACTTCCGCTTACCCGTTGGATTGAGGATGAACCGGGGCAGGGAAATAGTTTTTTATCCTGAGCTCAGCACAAAAGTTTTTAAACTTAGCATTGTCAAACTTCTTTCCGTTATCGGATACCACGGCTCTTGGAACACCGAACCTACAAATTATTGATTTTCAAATGAAGTTCTGTACTTTTTGTTCAGTGATTGTTGTCAATGGCTCGACCTCCGCCCAGTTGGTGAAATAATCTACACTAAGTATGACAAATTTGGATTGTCCCACACCGATAGGGAGGGGCCCGAGTATGTCCAAACCCCATTGTTGGAACGGCCAAGGGCTCACCACCGAGGTCAGTAACTCGGACGGTATGTGAGAGATGTTAGCATGCTCTTGGCAACTTTTACATTTTTTAACCACATCAGTGGCGTCCTTGAGCATGGTGGACCAATAGTATCCCTGCCTTAGTACTTTTTCCGCCAGGGTCCGAGCTCCAATATGATTACCGCAGATGCCTTCATGGACTTTTCTGAGTATGTAGTTGGCATCTTCATTCCCCACGCATTTGAGGAGTGGTGTCGAAAAACCCCGTTTGCACAATCTTCCTTGTAAGGTAGAAAACCTAGCTGACCTGGTTCTTAGTTTAGCAGCATCCTTGGGATCTTCTGGCAGGGTTCTGACCTGTAGGTATCTCATGATGGGATCCATCCAGCTCGGCTGAGCTAAAATCGGGAACACTTCTCCTCCCTCCATCGTGACCGTAGGCTCTGCCAAGTACTCTACTGGTATCAGCCTATCCAAATTCTTCTGCGAGGCGGTGGCTAACTTGGCCAAAGCATCCGCTCGAGAATTTTCTGACCTGGGGACATGTTTGATCTTGACTTGCACAAATTTTTTGATTAGTTCTTGTACTTTCTTGAGGTATAGGACCATCTTCTCTCCCCTAGCTTCGTAGGATTCTTCTATCTGTTTCACTACAAGTTGAGTCACTGTAGACCTTAACTGCTTTGCCTCCATAGAATAAGCGAGATTGAGCCCGGCAGTAACAGCTTCATACTCGGCCTCGTTGTTTGAGGCTTTAAACCCAAATCTGAGCGCGTATTCAGCATCTATCCTATCTGGGGAGGTCAAAATTAAGTCGGCGCCACTCCCTTGGGCGTTAGCCACTCCGTCTACTGAAAATTTCTAGACAGGGAGGTCAAGCACTAGCTGTGTTGCCTCTTTGGATGTAGTTGTAGTGAACTCTGCAATGAAATTTGCCAAAATCTGCCCCTTGACGGTTGTTCTCGGCTTGAATCGTATATCGAATTCACTAAGCTCGATGGCCCATTTGACAAGTCTTCCCGAAGATTCTGGTCTGTGCAGTACCTGCTTCATTGGCTGTTTTGTAGGGATTACTATAGTATGAGCTTGAAAATACGATCTGAGCCTCTTGGCTGTTGTCACTAGAGCTAAAACCAGTTTCTCCATTTTTGGATATCTCTCCTCTGCCCCCCTCAGAGCTCTGCTACAGTAGTAGACTGACTGCTGAGCTTTGTCTCGATCCCTAACTAGTGCCGCGCTAGTTGAAAAATCCGAAACCACTAGGTAAAGTGTAAGTACCTCCCCTTCCAGAGGGCTTACCAGTATGGGAGGGGAGCTCAGGTACACCTTTAAAGCCGCAAACGCTTCTTCACACTTAGCATCCCACCGGAAGGCTTTCCTCAAGATCTGGAAGAAAGATTGATATTTATCACTCGATCTGGATATGTAGCGGTTCAAGGCGGCTATTCTTCCAGTTAAACGTTGGAGATCTCCTTTATGTGTGAGGGGGGTTGCATATCCAACACCGTCCTTACCTTATCGGGACTAGTCTCTATTCCTCTACTATTAACTATGAAGCCCAAAAATTTTCTTGCCGAAACTCCAAAGGCACATTTGGCGGGATTGAGTTTCATTTTGTATTCCTTTAGAATCTAAAATGATTCGGCTAGGTGCTCAATGTGAAGCTCTGCTTTGAGTGATTTAACCAACATGTCGTCAATGTAAACTTTCATGGAGGTCCCAATCTGTTTTTGGAACATCCTGTTTACCAACCGTTAGTAGGTGGCTCCCGCGTTCTTCAAGCCAAACGGCATGACCTGGTAACAATATGTTCCCTGTTTAGTCACAAAAGAGGTCTTCTCCTAGTCATTCTGGTCCATTCTGATCTGGTTGTATCCTGAGAAGGCATCCATGAAACTGAGGAGTTCGTGTCCTGCTGTGGCGTCCACGATGAGGTCGATCTGGGGTAGGGGAAAGCTGTCTTTTTGGCATGCTTGATTAAGGTCTGTGAAGTCAATGCAAAGCCGCCACTTGTCGTTGGTCTTTTTGACGAGTACCACATTGGCTAACCATGCAGAGTAATCTACCTCCCCGATGGCTTTCACAAAGAGGAGTTTCCTGACTTCCTCGTTGATAGCCTTTTGCCTCTTCGGGATGAAGCTCCTCCTCTTCTGCTTAATCGTCTTGCAGGTGGGGCTTACGTTGAGCTTATGTGTAATGACTGCGGGATCAATGCCCGCCATGTCTTCTTGCTTCCAAGCGAAGACATCGATATTTTTCTTGAGGAACTGAATGAGGAGATCTTTGACTTCCACATTTAGCTTGGATCCCATATAAACGAAATGCTCCGGCTCTCTGTCGAGCTGTACGGGCTCCAGGTCCTCTGATGGCGTCGGCCTGGTCTCCAGCTCATCCTTCACATCGAGCTCATCTAACTCGACGTTTCTACCTCTTTCTTCTTCACTGAGGCCATATAACACTCTCGTGCTATACGCTGGTCTCCGTGGACCACTCCAATCCCGTTTTCAATTGGGAACTTCACTACTAGGTGATAGGCAGATGGGATGACTTTTATAGAGTTGAGTGAGGGTCTGCCTAGTAGCATGTTATATGAAGAGGGTGCTTTAACTACCAGGAACTTGACAATTGTCGTAGCCTGACAAGGCGGGTCCCCTAGGGTGAGTATGAGCTGGATGGCCCTAAGGGGTAATACCCTTTCCCCTGCGAATCCTAGCAAGTGGGTGCTCACTGGCTCCAGTTTCTCCCTTCCTATGTCCATCTTATCGAATGCCGGTGCGAATATGATATCGACCAAACTTCCATTATCAACCAGGACTCGATGGACCGTTCTGTTAGCTACTACAGCTCTGATTACTAGAGGATCGTCATGGGGAAGCTGGCATCCTTCTAGATCAGAATCCAAGAAAGTGATGGCCGTGTCGAGGCGCGGAGTCTTGGATACAGTTCCGACCTCCAGGGCTTCTCCTGATCTCATTCTTCTGAGGTGGGATTTCTTTGCAGTGTTGGATTCTCCTCCCCCGGCAAACCCTCCTGATATGACCCTGATCTCTCCTAGGGGATGCTGGTGTTATGCTGGCACCTGCTGCTGAGGTGGCAGAGGTGGGAGAGCTTGGTCTTGGTTGTCACGGGCTATAAAGCGACGCAGCTGCCCTCGCTGGATTAGGAATTCGATCTCTTTTTTTAGCTGAATACAATCATCAGTGTGATGACCATGATCCCGGTGGTAATCGCAGTATTTCGTGAGATCTCTCTTCTTTGGATCCGCTTTCATCCGGGGTGGCCACCTTAAGAACTTCTCGTTCTGTACCTCATAGAGGATATGTGATATGGCTGCGGTGAGCGGTGGGAGCTCCTGAGGTACGTATCTAGGCTGCAAGCCTGGACGTAGAGGTCCTAGGCGATCTCTAACGTCTCCCCTCCTCTTGGGGGAGGGGTCTCTATCTCTTCTTGGAGACCTTTCTCGTCTTCTTTCCTTTTTCCTTCTGGGACTTCGGTCCTTTTTCTTCTCTTCTTTCCTTTTATCTCTCTGGGTGGAGGGACTCTTTGCCTTAGAGAGGAGAGCTTCCTCACCATTTATGTATTTTTCTACTTTAGCAAGCACCTCTGCCATGTTGGCTTGGAGGTTCTTGGAGATGGAAAATATCCTATCTTTAGATTGCATTCCCAGTCCGGCTATGAAAACGGTGATGACAAATTTCTCGTCTGGAACGCCCACCTTTAACGACTCCGAGTTAAACCTTTCGACATAGGACCTCAGGTTTTCTTTGGGCCCTTGTTTCACATTCAGGAGATGATATCTCGGCTTCCTGTAGATTTGGGCCCCTATAAAGTGGGACACGAAGGCCACCGAGAGTTCCTTAAAGGATGAGATGGAGGCCGGTGAGAGTCCGTTAAACCACGCGAGAGCAGAACCTTTTAACGTGATCGCAAAGGCTCTGCAGCGCACGGGGTCTTGATATCTATGTAGCTCCATTTGGTTCTTATAGGTATTGAGATGATCTATGGGGTCTTTTGTTCCGTCGAAGGAGTCTATTTGTGGCATTCTGAATTTTGGAGGTAGAGGAAAACGCAGTACCCCTGTAGTAAAGGGAGATTCTGTCTGTTGAACTAGGGCGTCCATTGTAACTGGTACCTTATTCCTAATTGCCTCCTTCATGTGGCTGAGCTCCTGTTTGATATCCTCGAAGTGCTGTTCCCAGTATTGTTCTCTTCTATCCTGCTGGTAGGGAATGAAGTCATTCCTTTCCCCTCCATCGTTTTGGCTTTGCACTTCTTCGCTATGGCCATTCCTGGGGGGTAACTATGGATCCCCTCCCATGGTTTGGCTATTTTCTGCTTCTTCGTCAACCTCTCTGAGGGGGTCGAGATGGCATTGTTCCCTACGAGGAAGATTACTCGGGCCTTCTTGGGCTGGCCGTGCTTCCTGCGGGCATTTCAAGAGTTTCAACAGCTCCTCGTTTTGTTGCAGCAGGCGCTGATTGACGAGGCGGAGAGCCTCTAGCTTGTTGTTCGTTGGGGGATCCCCTGTTAAGGGGTTAATCCCTGGATTGTCCTCTGCTGGTCGGCCATTGATGACCTCCTGGTGGTCTTGCATGCGTGGTAGATTGGTTTGACTTCAGCTCATGTTGCGGGTTGAGACCATCAGTCACTGAAGAATCAGCGTATTTATAAAAAATGAGAACAGTCGTTCCCACAGACGGCGCTAAACTGACGGTGTAAATCCACGTGGATGAGCAAAAGGTGCGGATTACGCTCGATAATTCATATCTGAGCTACAAGGCTCGGGGGGGGATGCGATTAGGTGTTCGAGATTGGGACGATTAAGGGATTTACGCTGTAAAAGTATAGTGGTTCACCGGCAGGAGAGCTCGGCTAATCCACTCTTTAATGGAG
>JAHQCQ010003298.1:0-17713 GCA_023539305.1 Ilex asprella | reverse complement strand
AGCATAAAACGACACATACAAGACCCAAAATGCGACACATGAAAAACCCAGAACAAGACACATGACCCCTCCTGTAAGGCACCACCGTCCGAACAGTGGTGGCGGTGTCCGGATGGCCACCTGGGTGGCTGGAGTTTATCCCAAATCCTCGTGCTTGCCTTTGTCTATAAATAGGGGCTTCTCTTCTTCATTTTACAAGGTCGTCCACCCAAGAGTCAAGGGAGAGCTCCAAAGAGAGAAAGAAATAGAGAAAAGCGAAATTCGAATACAAAGCCAATATATCATATTCTCCAACTAATACTCTGTATTTCTACATTGCTGTTGTATATTTCTATTCGGATAGTTGAACTACAGCCACTTTGTTGTTTTGATTAATAATAAAGGTGGTTGTGTTCCAAGTTTTCTTTGCGAAAGAAATTTTAGAGTTTGTGTTTTAATTTCAGTTGTAATGAAGATTACCTGCACTCCTTGCTTGTCAGTGGCAATGGGGCGTGAGTAGTCACTTATACCCTTCAGTAAAGGGTAAACATATGTATAGTATTGGTTAGATTATTAAAATGTTGATGTTTTATTAATATATTTATATATATGTGTATTTTTTTGCACTTCATGGATGATACAATGATGTAAGTAGTTTCGGTGCTATGCCTGGAATTATATCATCAGTGCATGATTAACCTACCAGTTAAGCAACCACGGTGTTCCTACCGGTATGACTTGTCCTTCATTGGAAAGCTGAGGATGTTTTACTGATGCATGGTATAAAACCTAAATGATCCTCATGAATGGATTATCCATCTGGTTTGCTTGGATTGATCAATTGACATGGATACCACTAGCTAACCTAAAAAGTTGTTGTGTGATGGTTTATATACATCAAACCTACTGGTTGACTTGCCAGTAAAATTGGAGTTAATTGCTGCAAGGTAGCATTTCCAGTATTTAACCAATATAAAACATATAGGATCCTTAAACTGAAGGGTATCTTTATATTCTTGTCATTAACAGGTTTATCTCATTTACTTTACTTAATTAGACTAGTTGTCAATCTAAGCTCACATCATAAGATATCAAATGTTATATTACTTTAAACAATAAATTTACTGTTTGTTTAATTTATTTATTTTAAATGTTAATTACTAAAACTCTTCATGGAATCAATACTAGGACTTAAACCGAGAAAACTACAATTTGACCATTTTTACTTGGGTATATAATTAACATAATTCAGATCACTAAAAAAGTGCGAATTAGTGCAATTGAGTCACACGAAACATTGCATAAAAAAATGTATCGTATATAGTAAGAAAGAAAAGATTTTTTCTCGGGTGCAAGACCTGGTTACTTGGGTTCACTCACTTGTCTGACAGTGAAATTCCAAAAAAAATGTGTCAGTGTACTCAAAATCGGAGGTGTGATGCCCTTAAATACAGTGCTGATTTGGTGGACCGTTTATGTGATGTCCATAAATTACCTACTCAATAAAAACACAAGAGTTGATAAATGGTCATTGGAAGCATAACATCAATGGCAAGAGTTTAGAATGTTCAGTTCATGTCATGGAATTGTATCATTTGTTGTGTATGAAAACCCAAGAGTGGGTTTAGAGTTTGGACCTGCATTCATGAGACATCATTTAGGATTGGCATGCTTGGTATCATGTATATGTTGCTTAGGATATATGCTTGGTGTGCTAATGCGCACTCATATTATTTGCATTAGGATTAAGAGGTATTCTCTATAGGAGATACCATATTGGGCTTTGGTTCACCCCTCTGTGGAAACGTTTTTTAGGAATTGGACATGTTTCCACTAAAAACCGTCCTACGGGCCCGCTTTGAGGACAGAGCTAGGTTGTGGTTTGTAACGCCCCAAAATTCACTCTGGACAGCATTACTATCTCAAACCATTCACATCATGAGAGCAACTAATAATTTCCATAAGTAAATGAATATTCAATTCATCATACATAATATCTAAAGTGTCGTCCAAAAGAATATGTCAAACTATGGCCATTATATTCAAAAAGAGAGTACTTTATCTCGCAACAGAATAAATAAAATACCATTCATACATTATCTCAAAAAGGCATCTCCTAGTCTAGGAAACAAAGAGAATAACCCTAAACATCTCTCTCTAGATCCATGCTCCTATCCAATTGTGCTTCCCAATTTATCTGCTTGTCAACTCCGAGCTCTTCCTCTAAACCAAAATTTGAGAATAATTTTTTTTTGTAGGGGGTGAGCACTAAACTCTATAGCAACATCCTCCCAAACTCAAACAAGGTTTGGAAAACATATAAAACAGTGCGGTCTCACTTTTCAAAATATCATATATAACTTTTGAAAGAAAATAGTGACATTTAAACAAATCTCAAGTTAACACAATAACAGTAAATTAAATAAAGAGTAAAACCAAGTTACAAATAAAAATCTATTTCCAATGACACACCATTTTCAACAAGTTCTGGTGGAATCTCATACTTCCAACAAATTCTTGTAGAAACCATGTACCATTAGCCACGATCAATCATTTTCAACAAAGAACCATAACCTACAATTTGTATATCTGTATCTCAGGTATTATGTAAGATCTCGCAAGAATACACACATTGAGAATATCCTGACCCCCCCTCGCCACACACACACATCCTTGCAAGGATATCATCTTTAGGAAGGGTGTGTACCATCACAATGGCAGTGACGAAATCAACCCAGGAATAGTATACTAACCCCCAGACACAATACCCGTGAGCGAATAGTGGTTTGGTTCTCGCAAGGCACCACCCTCACTACGAGTGTTAGGGAATGTTCAAACCCACACAGAGTAGGAAACACATCTATCCCACTCTATGATATCCGATCAACGGTCACCCATGTTCATCCAAACATCCATACAAGAGATACAATAGCAACCAATTTCTCAAATCATATGTATTTCAAAAACCCCCAATTCCATAGGTATTTTTCCAATATAACAATTCAAGAAAAATAAGCAAGAGATCATAAAAAATATAGTTTTGTTGTTCCAACAAAACACTAAAGTTTTTGAATTCAAGAACAAATGATTTATCAAGTAGAGAGATCAAGAACAATAAATATTTAGCAGAGAAATCAAGAACAAATGATTTATCAAGTAGAGAGATCGAGAACAATGAATATTTAGTAGAAAAATCAAGAACAAATGATTTATCAAGTAGAGAGATCAAGAACAATGAATATCAAGTAGAAAAATCAAGAACAAATGATTTATCAAGTAAAGAGATAAAAAACAATGAATATCAAGTCTTGAAATCAAACACAAATCAATATCAAGTTTAAGAATCAAAAACAACAACAAGAAAAATTCATGCTTCTTCAAAAACTTGTGTTTGGATGTCAAGATCAAAGGTTTAATTGACATCAAGTTATAACTTTCATCTAACATGGTAAGATTTGCAAGAAAAATCAAGAAACAAGGAATACATAACAAATATTTATGATTAAGAGCCAAAATATGAATATATATAAGTCTAAGTATCAATGAACAAGAGTGGAAGAAATCTCCTACCTTCTTTTTCCTTAGAATGCTTGAAGAACTTGAGATTTTGATTCACTTCAAGATGAAAATTCTCTTTGATCTTGTGTTTTTCCCCTTTATTTCTTGTTTCTAAAAACTTTCTAGGGTTGTAAATGGTGTATGGAGGCTGAAGGAGGCGGCCTTATGTATTTATAGAAGAAGAAAATATCTCAGTCGACATGAATCTGATGTTCTGATTCGTGGTTCACGTTAAAACGTCATTAGGCGTTCGAACGTTACTAGTAAAAATTATTGTTTTACGTTCGAACATCCTTTGGCTTTTGAACATTGGTTGCTCCCAATACTTTTATTTTTTCATCAGACAAGAGTACTGGAACGAATCGTCATTCGAACGAACTTTCACGTTCGAACGTCATCCCAGTTTTGTTTAGAACTTCCAGTGAAGTTTTGACCTATTTAGAGGTCAATTTGGGAAAGTTTTGTGAAATACTCTTTTGTAGCCATGGAAGTATATTATCTACTGTCAAAATTTCAGATCCTATAGACATCAAAATAAAAGGTTATGATCAAATTTATAAGGCAGTATCCACACTCCTTTTCACCCAAATTTTCTCAAAAGTGAGCTTTCACTCCGAAATACTTACAAACTTCTCATACACCCCATATTACCTCTCCCAAAGCTTCTTGACCTTCCAGATTCAATGAAGACCTTATGTTGAACTAAAGATATTTAGAAACTTACCTAATCACTGTTGTCAAGGTTAAACATATTCAAAACTAAGTTTGACCCAAAAGTTAATTCGTCTAAAACTCAAACTTCATGATCAATCTTTCAACAATGATTCTAAGTTTATACCGTCATTTTATTCATCTTAGGAGAGATCTTAATATAATAGTATCCTCATTTAATTTTTAATGCGGGGTCTTACAATCCACCCCTAAAAGAAAGTTTTGTCCTCGAAACTTAATCGTTGAGTTAGTCTATCTAATTCTCATTTGGCCAAGATGTCTCCATTTCTATTCTTCCTCTAAACATCAAATCCTAGATAAAATAGAACATCATATTCTAATTTTAAATCTATCCCTTCAACTTATACCATCACTACAGTAAATGAAGTTCCCAAGTTTACGTTCATTCACTATTTTCGGCTATTCTTTATACTAAATAATTCCATGTGATTGTCTAAGCTAATTCCTTACCATGCATAATTGCTAGATCTTCAACTTATTTCCTATTCATCTGATATCACTCCTCTTTTGAATGTAGCGATCATTTCAAAAATCTCATGTTTACTCTTTATATGTAGCTTATCCATTAGTATTTCACAACAACCAAATTCAATTTCAGTAATGGAATTACTCATCATTTATATATCCAAATTATGTTATAATCCAAAACTTAGCAATGTCATCATGGTAGGTTCTACAACGATTACTTAAATAGATGCATCATTCTTAATGACTTTGTCCCCCACTAGACTAGAGAAACTCACAATACTTAAGATCTAATAATAACTTCACATCCTTTGGACACTTATCAATTTCTGTATTTTGGGGGACACCGCAAGATTCCCAACCATTATAACCATCAAACTACACACCAAGTTTTCCAAGAAATTGAATCTCACTCTTCAAGCTTATACTCTTTACATTCACCACTATAACAATAACTAATGGTTAATTCCATTAATATTAAACCTAATCCAATGAATCGTTGCACACTCTGATATAAATTATAATCTATTAATCATTAAGTACAAACTAGCCTCAAGAAAGTAATTCACATACATTCATAGAGTTTTGTGAAGATATGTCTGGTTTCACCACATGTGTTCTTTGCTTATAACTTCTAAGGATTTTTTTTTTTTTTGTAATTAACCAATTATAATACTTAGGCTAAGGATCAAGTTATATCTCCAAGATATTTGTTCTTAATCTCTAACATTGAGCTAGCACCAATAAACCATGTCATCAATCCTTAGGGGTTTTCATTAACATCACTACTCATTCCATGATACCTATACCTTCGAATCCCTATCATACAATCCAGTACAATATATATTTCTTGTAATATACCAAAAAGTAAAGATAGACTACCTAGGATTTCCAAAATATCTCTCAATTAACTACTACCCAACTTCTAATGATACTATCAAACTAAAACAAGACTCCCAATGATTCCCTTCATGCTCTTCAACTTAATTACATTAGTTATCATAACCTTAGCAATTATTCATAATCCTATGATAAATATGATCTGCAAATTACTAGGATAACCATAGTCATTTACCCCAAAAATTACTAAGGTTTCTATATCCATGTCAAAGCCAATTTGCATAGGTATCATCATTGATTCCTCAAATTACATCTTTCTAATTATCACCACTAATTGTCAAGTTAGAATCCTCAATACTCATACCAAGAATAGTCAAGTCTAACTAATCAAACCTATCTTAATAATGTACTAAAAGAGACAGGAAAAAGAACTCCATATTCTCCCAACACAACTCCAAGAACATTTGAAATATCTCACATAATGATAGAAGTTAACACCAAACATTGAAATCATCTTTATTTCAATAATTGTCTACTATATTTAACATTGAGCTTTTAAACTCTATAATCTTTAATCCTATAATATCGAGGGTCAAAAAGGTAACTACTGCAACTTAATTAGGCTTCATAGATTTTCCTTTTTATATGTCTATAAGTTTGTTTCCATAACTCGCCCTCAAATTTCCAATCAAAATTTGTGAATACAAGTCAACTATTAAATCTACACTTAACCAAGAGAATCTTGATTGTTAATACTTTAGAGAGCCTAAGGGCAGCGAGCCAATCACAAAACCAAATACATTTGTCTAAATAGAACGTCCTCAATAAGTATCCTATGTATCTCCCTTCTAAACCATTAATACTTCAAAAGTAAATTTAATCAACTCTCCGTAATATTTTCAAACAAATATTGGTAACCTGAATGATTAACCATCAAAATTGCTATTTTATTATATTTAATGATTGGTTAATTGCATAATATTTGTGATTAAATGTGTTAAATTCCTTGATTTTCTAGTTTAATACTTTTTCTAGTTGTTTGGTTTAATTTGTAGGTAAATTGGTTGATTTAAAGTAACAATGAACAATGCAAGTGAAGCAATCAATAGAAGAAAAATCATAACTGATAAGGATTGAAGAATCATGAGGAAGATAGGAAGATTTGAAGATAAATCATCAATTCAATCCTTATAGAAGTCCAAGTTTGAAGAAAATTCATTTAAAGTTGGATTTGAAAAGTAACCTAGAAGATAAGGATTTGACACATTTTCAGTATTTTAGTCATAACTTTTGACTCTGATATCCGATTAATCTGATTTTTGTGGGGTTGGAAAGAAGACTCCAAGAGCTACAAAAGTATATTCACAAAAATTTCGTGATTCAGCCTCTAAATATGATAAATTTCATCTCGAAGTCTGAACAAATTTTGTACCCACGCGACAAAGATTTAATGCACGAGATTTGACCTTACAAGACTTCTATTTGGAAAAAGAATTTCTTTCAAGCCAACCTTAGATCTCCTACCTATACCTAGGATTTATTTGATTATAAATAGGGATTCTCATCTTAGAGATTATGATTCTTTTTCCATCTTTTTATTTTGATTTTAGTTCGTCATGTTGGGCTAGAAGGCTAAGCTAGGGCTAGGGAAATCTCTCAACGGAGTACGGTATTAGTATTGACTTTGTACTTAATGACTTATGATCTTGTGATAATTTAATTTCTAATATTTTAGTAAAGCTGTTTACTCTGTAAAAACTCGTGAGTTGTTGTGCCATGTACATCGATTGCTTGAGTTTCCCTGCGAGTAAATCACTGGTTATTCCCCGCTTGAAGTATTAGCATGAATTCATAAAATAATATGATTGAATGATTATTCAGGTTCCTGGTAGTTTTTTTTATTATAACCGTTGGATTTAGTACTTGATTTGTACTGGAGTTAACTGACATCTAATTCTTGTATCGAATTAAGCTTTGAGTCTTTAATTATTACTGTATGAAGTTGAGAGAGAGTACCTAATACTCTAGTATTTTTATTATTGTTTTATTTACCAAACCCAATCTTTTCCATCCAACAACTCTTCAAACAAACTCTTTTCCTTTTAAAGTATTTTTAGTTTTCGTGTGAATAGTTTTCCATCCAACAACTCTTCAAACAAACTCTTTTCCTTTTATTATTGTTTTTCTTGTTACAATTCCTCGTGGGATCGACCTCGGACTTCCGAGAATATATTACTTCGCGACAACCTGCAGTTGAGTGATCAATTCTAAAGTTGTAGCACTGAACTACGTGGTTATGAAACAAACTCCTATCCATTTAAGAACCATAATCACAATTCCTATCGTTAGTACAAAATAGGCTCTTATTCGATGTTACTTCACCATATTCCTTCAATTGATTATATTTGAGAATTATACTATCCCATACTATCATAATCGTCCTAGAGGAAAACATAACATTCGCATGGTTCATATCGTAAAACCAAAACTACATTCCTTCCTTAATTGCTATGAATTTTAAGTAACACCCATAACCTTCCATGACCTTATTATTCAAAACTTAGTAAACCTTACCTCCACACATCCAAATTGGGTAATCACATCTCCTTGACTTCCAAATCGTCGTCAAATTTTATATCGTTATCCATCAAAATACTTCAATCAACATGGGGGGGTCTCTAAATCAAAGCCAAAATAGAGTGAAAATTTGCTTAAGGATAATCTGTTCAGAGTCTAACGCACCCAAGTCTACAATCAATTTTTTTTTGCTCCCCAATTCTAAGCATACAACCTTGACACACCCTCCTAGCATCCAACCATTCTCCCGTAAGCATGTCCATACTCAAGGCATGTTCTAGATTCTCAAGTTCTAATACCAAGTTAATAGCATATGTGGTGCGTAGGAAGGAGTGAGTAGCACCGGGATCAAATAAATTTCAGGTTAAAAAGTTATAGAGAAGAACAATACCTTCTACAACTACATTGGGAACGTCTTCCTCCGGTTGGGTCCAAGCACAAACTCTTTCCTGATTGGTACCGCCTGGGGCTATAGCTCCTAACGGTTTCTCCTGAGTGGCTTCTATAGGGGTGGCTTATTTGTATGTACTTGTCTAGTTGCTTGATTGGTCTTTGGTGGAATTGATGGGCAGTTATTTTTATGTGACCGAACCCTCCACATGTGAAGCATTGACGTGGGTCAGTGTATATTCTATTATGAGTAACCCCATCTCCTCGAATTGTCTAAAGTTTCTGTCCAACCCCCTATTTTGGGCGATGGTATGGTGCCTTTCTTCGCACTCCACTGGTACTAGCACTAGTCCTGATTGGACCTCGACTCGCGTAGTTTGGTCGTCGTTGGTTGTTGTTTCTATTATGGTGGCGTACCAGAGTGGTTAGCTCTCTAATACATTGATAGATACTATTTATGGCATCGGGAGGTGGTGGTGGTGGGTTTGCTTGACCTCCACGACCGCACCTACGCCCTTGTCTACCGTTCATCTTGCACATCAATTTACAATTAAGTTTCATCGATGTACAAGGCACCCTAACGATTGCTTCAAACTAAAGCATACTACTTTGTGAAAAAGTTAAATCAATAATTTAATTCAACCTAATCCTATCTCTCTAGTGGTAATCCATAACCTATAGCTCCTATGTAAGACCTAATTCCTAGGCTCTAATACCAAACCTGTAACGCCCCAAAATCCAGCCTGGACATCATTACTATCTCAAACCATTCACATCATGAGAGCAACTAATAATTTCCATAAGTAAATGAATATTCAATTCATCATACATAATATCTAAAGTGTCGTCCAAAAGAATATGTCAAACTATGGCCATTATATTCAAAAAGAGAGTACTTTATCTCGCAACGGAATAAATAAAATACCATTCATACATTATCTCAAAAAGGCATCTCCTAGTCTACGAAACAAAGAGAATAACCCTAAACATCTCTCTCTAGATCCATGCTCCTATCCAATTGTGCTTCCCAATTTATCTGCTTGTCAACTCCGAGCTCTTCCTCTAAACCAAAATTTGAGAATAATTTTTTTTTGTAGGGGGTGAGCACTAAGCTCTATAGCAACATCCTCCCAAACTCAAACAAGGTTTGGAAAACATATAAAACAGTGCGGTCTCACTTTTCAAAATATCATATATAACTTTTGAAAGAAAATAGTGACATTTAAACAAATCTCAAGTTAACACAATAACAGTAAATTAAATAAAGAGTAAAATCAAGTTACAAATAAAAATCTATTTCCAATGACACACCATTTTCAACAAGTTCTGGTGGAATCTCATACTTCCAACAAATTCTTGTAGAAACCATGTACCATTAGCCACGATCAATCATTTTCAACAAAGAACCATAACCTACAATTTGTATATCTGTATCTCAGGTATTATGTAAGATCTCGCAAGAATACACACATTGAGAATATCCTGACCCCCCCTCCCCACACACACACATCCTTGTAAGGATATCATCTTTAGGAAGGGTGTGTACCATCACAATGGCAGTGACGAAATCAACCCAGGAATAGTATACTAACCCCCAGACACAATACCCGTGAGCGAATAGTGGTTTGGTTCTCGCAAGGCACCACCCTCACTACGAGTGATAGGGAATGTTCAAACCCACACAGAGTAGGAAACACATCTATCCCACTCTATGATATCCGATCAACGGTCACCCATGTTCATCCAAACATCCATACAAGAGATACAATAGCAACCAATTTCTCAAATCATATGTATTTCAAAAACCCCCAATTCCATAGGTATTTTTCCAATATAACAATTCAAGAAAAATAAGCAAGAGATCATAAAAAATATAGTTTTGTTGTTCCAACAAAACACTAAAGTTTTTGAATTCAAGAACAAATGATTTATCAAGTAGAGAGATCAAGAACAATAAATATTTAGCAGAGAAATCAAGAACAAATGATTTATCAAGTAGAGAGATCGAGAACAATGAATATTTAGTAGAAAAATCAAAAACAAATGATTTATCAAGTAGAGAGATCAAGAACAATGAATATCAAGTAAAAAAATCAAGAACAAATGATTTATCAAGTAAAGAGATAAAAAACAATGAATATCAAGTCTTGAAATCAAACACAAATCAATATCAAGTTTAAGAATCAAAAACAACAACAAGAAAAATTCATGCTTCTTCAAAAACTTGTGTTTGGATGTCAAGATCAAAGGTTTAATTGACATCAAGTTATAACTTTCATCTAACATGGTAAGATTTGCAAGAAAAATCAAGAAACAAGGAATACATAACAAATATTTATGATTAAGAGCCAAAATATGAATATATATAAGTCTAAGTATCAATGAACAAGAGTGGAAGAAATCTCCTACCTTCTTTTTCCTTAGAATGCTTGAAGAACTTGAGATTTTGATTCACTTCAAGATGAAAATTCTCTTTGATCTTGTGTTTTTCCCCTTTATTTCTTGTTTATCAAGACTTTCTAGGATTGTAAATGGTGTATGGAGGCTGAAGGAGGCGGCCTTATGTATTTATAAAAGAAGAAAATATCTTAGCCGACATGAATTTGATGTTCTGATTCGTTAATCACGTTCAAACATCATTTTGCGTTCGAACGTTACTAGTGAAAATTGTTGTTTTATGTTTGAACATTTGTTGGCTTTTGAACATTGGTTGCTCCCGGTACTTTTATTTTTTCATCAGACAAGAGTACTAGAACGAATTGTTGTTCGAACGGACTTTCACGTTCGAACATCAGCCTAGTTTTTACTGGAACTTCTAATGAATTTTTTGACCTATTTAAAGGTCGATTTGAGAAATTTTTGTGAAATACTTTTTTGTAGCTTTGGAAGTCTAATATCTACTGTCAAAATTTCAGATCCAATGGACATCAAAATAAAAATTTATGATCAAATTTATAAGGAAGTATCCACACTCCTTTTTACCCAAAATTTCTCTAAAGTGTGCTTTTACTTCGGAATACTTCCAAACTTCTCATACACCCCATATTATCTCTCCCAAAACTTCTTGACCTTCTGGATTCAATGAAGATCTTATGTTGACCTACAGATATTTAAAAACTTACCTAATCACTGTTGTCAAGGTTAAACATATTCAAAACTAAGTTTGACCCAAAAGTTAATTCGTCTAAAACTCAAACTTGATGATCAATCTTTCAACAATGATTCTAAGTTTATACCGTCATTTTATTCATCTTAGGAGAGATCTTAATATAATAGTATCCTCATTTAATTTTTAATGCGGGGTCTTACAATCCACCCCTAAAAGAAAGTTTTGTCCTCGAAACTTAATCGTTGAGTTAGTCTATCTAATTCTCATTTGGCCAAGATGTCTCCATTTCTATTCTTCCTCTAAACATCAAATCCTAGATAAAATAGAACATCATATTCTAATTTTAAATCTATCCCTTCAACTTATACCATCACTACAGTAAATGAAGTTCCCAAGTTTACGTTCATTCACTATTTTCGGCTATTCTTTATACTAAATAATTCCATGTGATTGTCTAAGCTAATTCCTTACCATGCATAATTGCTAGATCTTCAACTTATTTCCTATTCATCTGATATCACTCCTCTTTTGAATGTAGCGATCATTTCAAAAATCTCATGTTTACTCTTTATATGTAGCTTATCCATTAGTATTTCACAACAACCAAATTCAATTTCAGTAATGGAATTACTCATCATTCATATATCCAAATTATGTTATAATCCAAAACTTAGCAATGTCATCATGGTAGGTTCTACAACGATTACTTAAATAGATGCATCATTCTTAATGACTTTGTCCCCCACTAGACTAGAGAAACTCACAATACTTAAGATCTAATAATAACTTCACATCCTTTGGACACTTATCAATTTCTGTATTTTGGGGGACACCGCAAGATTCCCAACCATTATAACCATCAAACTACACACCAAGTTTTCCAAGAAATTGAATCTCACTCTTCAAGCTTATACTCTTTACATTCACCACTATAACAATAACTAATGGTTAATTCCATTAATATTAAACCTAATCCAATGAATCGTTGCACACTCTGATATAAATTATAATCTATTAATCATTAAGTACAAACTAGCCTCAAGAAAGTAATTCACATACATTCATAGAGTTTTGTGAAGATATGTCTGGTTTCACCACATGTGTTCTTTGCTTATAACTTCTAAGGATTTTTTTTTTTTTTTGTAATTAACCAATTATAATACTTAGGCTAAGGATCAAGTTATATCTCCAAGATATTTGTTCTTAATCTCTAACATTGAGCTAGCACCAATAAACCATGTCATCAATCCTTAGGGGTTTTCATTAACATCACTACTCATTCCATGATACCTATACCTTCGAATCCCTATCATACAATCCAGTACAATATATATTTCTTGTAATATACCAAAAAGTAAAGATAGACTACCTAGGATTTCCAAAATATCTCTCAATTAACTACTACCCAACTTCTAATGATACTATCAAACTAAAACAAGACTCCCAATGATTCCCTTCATGCTCTTCAACTTAATTACATTAGTTATCATAACCTTAGCAATTATTCATAATCCTATGATAAATATGATCTGCAAATTACTAGGATAACCATAGTCATTTACCCCAAAAATTACTAAGGTTTCTATATCCATGTCAAAGCCAATTTGCATAGGTATCATCATTGATTCCTCAAATTACATCTTTCTAATTATCACCACTAATTGTCAAGTTAGAATCCTCAATACTCATACCAAGAATAGTCAAGTCTAACTAATCAAACCTATCTTAATAATGTACTAAAAGAGACAGGAAAAAGAACTCCATATTCTCCCAACACAACTCCAAGAACATTTGAAATATCTCACATAATGATAGAAGTTAACACCAAACATTGAAATCATCTTTATTTCAATAATTGTCTACTATATTTAACATTGAGCTTTTAAACTCTATAATCTTTAATCCTATAATATCGAGGGTCAAAAAGGTAACTACTGCAACTTAATTAGGCTTCATAGATTTTCCTTTTTATATGTCTATAAGTTTGTTTCCATAACTCGCCCTCAAATTTCCAATCAAAATTTGTGAATACAAGTCAACTATTAAATCTACACTTAACCAAGAGAATCTTGATTGTTAATACTTTAGAGAGCCTAAGGGCAGCGAGCCAATCACAAAACCAAATACATTTGTCTAAATAGAACGTCCTCAATAAGTATCCTATGTATCTCCCTTCTAAACCATTAATACTTCAAAAGTAAATTTAATCAACTCTCCGTAATATTTTCAAACAAATATTGGTAACCTGAATGATTAACCATCAAAATTGCTATTTTATTATATTTAATGATTGGTTAATTGCATAATATTTGTGATTAAATGTGTTAAATTCCTTGATTTTCTAGTTTAATACTTTTTCTAGTTGTTTGGTTTAATTTGTAGGTAAATTGGTTGATTTAAAGTAACAATGAACAATGCAAGTGAAGCAATCAATAGAAGAAAAATCATAACTGATAAGGATTGAAGAATCATGAGGAAGATAGGAAGATTTGAAGATAAATCATCAATTCAATCCTTATAGAAGTCCAAGTTTGAAGAAAATTCATTTAAAGTTAGATTTGGAAAGTAACCTAGAAGATAAGGATTTGACACATTTTCAGTATTTTAGTCATAACTTTTGACTCTGATATCCGATTAATCTGATTTTTGTGGGGTTGGAAAGAAGACTCCAAGAGCTACAAAAGTATATTCACAAAAATTTCGTGATTCAGCCTCTAAATATGATAAATTTCATCTCGAAGTCTGAACAAATTTTGTACCCACGCGACAAAGATTTAATGCACGAGATTTGACCTTACAAGACTTCTATTTGGAAAAAGAATTTCTTTCAAGCCAACCTTAGATCTCCTACCTATACCTAGGATTTATTTGATTATAAATAGGGATTCTCATCTTAGAGATTATGATTCTTTTTCCATCTTTTTATTTTGATTTTAGTTCGTCATGTTGGGCTAGAAGGCTAAGCTAGGGCTAGGGAAATCTCTCAACGGAGTACGGTATTAGTATTGACTTTGTACTTAATGACTTATGATCTTGTGATAATTTAATTTCTAATATTTTAGTAAAGCTGTTTACTCTGTAAAAACTCGTGAGTTGTTGTGCCATGTACATCGATTGCTTGAGTTTCCCTGCGAGTAAATCACTGGTTATTCCCCGCTTGAAGTATTAGCATGAATTCATAAAATAATATGATTGAATGATTATTCAGGTTCCTGGTAGTTTTTTTTATTATAACCGTTGGATTTAGTACTTGATTTGTACTGGAGTTAACTGACATCTAATTCTTGTATCGAATTAAGCTTTGAGTCTTTAATTATTACTGTATGAAGTTGAGAGAGAGTACCTAATACTCTAGTATTTTTATTATTGTTTTATTTACCAAACCCAATCTTTTCCATCCAACAACTCTTCAAACAAACTCTTTTCCTTTTAAAGTATTTTTAGTTTTCGTGTGATTAGTTTTTCATCCAACAACTCTTCAAACAAACTCTTTTCCTTTTATTATTGTTTTTCTTGTTACAATTCCTCGTGGGATCGACCTCGGACTTCCGAGAATATATTACTTCGCGACAACCTGCAGTTGAGTGATCAATTCTAAAGTTGTAGCACTAAACTACGTGGTTATGAAACAAACTCCTATCCATTTAAGAACCATAATCACAATTCCTATCGTTAGTACAAAATAGGCTCTTATTCGATGTTACTTCACCATATTCCTTCAATTGATTATATTTGAGAATTATACTATCCCATACTATCGTAATCGTCCTAGAGGAAAACATAACATTCGCATGGTTCATATCGTAAAACCAAAACTACATTCCTT
Organism: Ilex asprella; assembly: GCA_023539305.1. Taxonomy (NCBI): domain Eukaryota; kingdom Viridiplantae; phylum Streptophyta; class Magnoliopsida; order Aquifoliales; family Aquifoliaceae; genus Ilex; species Ilex asprella. The sequence continues at coordinate 2,237 of JAHQCQ010003298.1, read as the reverse complement.
CCTTAATTGCTATGAATTTTAAGTAACACCCATAACCTTCCATGACCTTATTATTCAAAACTTAGTAAACCTTACCTCCACACATCCAAATTGGGTTATCACATCTCCTTGACTTCCAAATCGTCGTCAAATTTTATATCGTTATCCATCAAAATACTTCAATCAACATGGGGGGGTCTCTAAATCAAAGCCAAAATAGAGTGAAAATTTGCTTAAGGATAATCTGTTCAGAGTCTAACGCACCCAAGTCTACAATCAATTTTTTTTTGCTCCCCAATTCTAAGCATACAACCTTGACACACCCTCCTAGCATCCAACCATTCTCCCGTAAGCATGTCCATACTCAAGGCATGTTCTAGATTCTCAAGTTCTAATACCAAGTTAATAGCATATGTGGTGCGTAGGAAGGAGTGAGTAGCACCGGGATCAAATAAATTTCAGGTTAAAAAGTTATAGAGAAGAACAATACCTTCTACAACTACATTGGGAACGTCTTCCTCCGGTTGGGTCCAAGCACAAACTCTTTCCTGATTGGTACCGCCTGGGGCTATAGCTCCTAACGGTTTCTCCTGAGTGGCTTCTATAGCGGTGGCTTATTTGTATGTACTTGTCTAGTTGCTTGATTGGTCTTTGGTGGAATTGATGGGCAGTTATTTTTATGTGACCGAACCCTCCACATGTGAAGCATTGACGTGGGTCAGTGTATATTCTATTATGAGTAACCCCATCTCCTCGAATTGTCTAAAGTTTCTGTCCAACCCCCTATTTTGGGCGATGGTATGGTGCCTTTCTTCGCACTCCACTGGTACTAGCACTAGTCCTGATTGGACCTCGACTCGCGTAGTTTGGTCGTCGTTGGTTGTTGTTTCTATTATGGTGGCGTACCAGAGTGGTTAGCTCTCTAATACATTGATAGATACTATTTATGGCATCGGGAGGTGGTGGTGGTGGGTTTGCTTGACCTCCACGACCGCACCTACGCCCTTGTCTACCGTTCATCTTGCACATCAATTTACAATTAAGTTTCATCGATGTACAAGGCACCCTAATGATTGCTTCAAACTAAAGCATACTACTTTGTGAAAAAGTTAAATCAATAATTTAATTCAACCTAATCCTATCTCTCTAGTGGTAATCCATAACCTATAGCTCCTATGTAAGACCTAATTCCTAGGCTCTAATACCAAACCTGTAACGCCCCAAAATCCAGCCTGGACATCATTACTATCTCAAACCATTCACATCATGAGAGCAACTAATAATTTCCATAAGTAAACGAATATTCAATTCATCATACATAATATCTAAAGTGTCGTCAAAAAGAATATGTCAAACTATGGCCATTACATTCAAATAGAGAGTATTTTATCTCACAGCGGAATAAACAAAATACCATTCATACATTATCTCAAAAAGGCATCGCCTAGCCTAGGACACAAAGAAAATAACCCTAAATATCTCTCTCTGGATCCATGCTTCCATCTCTGAATAACCCTAAACTCTAAGGTCTTCCTCTAAATCTAAATCTAAGAATAAATATTTATGATTAAGAGTCAAAACATGTGTATATATAAGCCTAAGTATCAATGAACAAGAGTGGAAGAAATTCCCTACCTTCTTCTTCCTTAGAATTCTTGAAGAACTTGAGATTTTGATTCACTTCAAGATGAAAAATCTCTTTGATCTTGTGTTTTTCCCCTTTATTTCTTGTTTATCAAGACTTTCTAGGATTGTAAATGGTGTATGGAGGCTGAAGGAGGCGGCCTTATGTATTTATAAAAGAAGAAAATATCTTAGCCGACATGAATTTGATGTTCTGATTCGTTAATCACGTTCAAACATCATTTTGCGTTTGAACGTTACTAGTGAAAATTGTTGTTTTATGTTTGAACATTTGTTGGCTTTCGAACATTGGTTGCTCCCGGTACTTTTATTTTTTCATCAGACAAGAGTACTAGAACGAATTGTTGTTCGAACGGACTTTCACGTTCGAACATCAGCCTAGTTTTTACTGGAACTTCTAATGAATTTTTTGACCTATTTAAAGGTCGATTTGAGAAATTTTTGTGAAATACTTTTTTGTAGCTTTGGAAGTCTAATATCTACTGTCAAAATTTCAGATCCAATGGACATCAAAATAAAAATTTATGATCAAATTTATAAGGAAGTATCCACACTCCTTTTTACCCAAAATTTCTCTAAAGTGTGCTTTTACTTCGGAATACTTCCAAACTTCT